>LPNX011185070.1:0-40301 GCA_001517045.1 Pseudotsuga menziesii
TGTGCGAGAGTTCAACGATGGGGGCCCTCCAAAGCCTTACTCCACGCACAATGAAAGATTTACAGAACTAGAATTTAATATTCATTCACCAGAAAATCTCTTATACAGAAATATCACGCAGTTTGGACTCCCAAATGTGTTCCTCTTCAAAATCGTAATCCCAACTTCATTGTCTTGCATTTAATTTATACAAATTCTAATTCAAACTGAAATTGCTACAAACTTGCATCTAATTTAATGCTAGAGCTAACGAGATCATCTTCAGGATCGTGGAGTTCCACAAAATCAGTATTGTCCCTTGTTTTGTGTTGAATGCCGAACGGGTGGCCACATTTGACTCTGTTTGACTCGACATCTGCACAGGCCACTTCATCTGACTGTTGGATGTTCATCCATCTGTGGACATTAAGGATCCATTCTTGATCTTCCGTTTCCCTCCTAGCTGTCCTGTAATTACTCAACCTTGGAGGAAATGCGGGAAGTTAGTACATCCCGTAGTCTAAGTAAAAATCATATTTAAAATGCCTAAAAAATCACAAAACTCAATTTATTAATAAGCAAATGACATTATACCTCTTTAACCATGGTTTATAGATGGACTTTAAAGCTTTCTACTCAAAATGGAGGTTTTAAGAAGGAAATGAGGGTTATATAAGAGGCAAAAAGGGGTCAAAAACAGTGCCCAACAACGACGAAGGGAAAGCTCATATATATCTAGGCACTCCAGTATATTGTTCCAAACCATTAAAACCGGGTGACCTGGAAGGTAGAGGGGGTAGAGAAGGAGGGATTCTCATGGCGCTAAGAATCCTCCCTATTGACCAACCTACCATCCAGGAGGTGACCTGAGGATCTACGGATGGGCTTAGTCCCATTGTGTTGAGATCCCAACACCTTCTCTTGGTTGAAGAGGAATATCAGTGTGATGTAGACATCTAGTTAGGCCAGCAAACATTCAGGGTTAATCACTGTATTTGTTAACAATTTCTGATTATTTATGCTTGCATACACAAGCACAATGACATGAACTCTACCATGATGAATTCATAAACCATTTGCAGCAACCAAATACCAGAAAAACAAACACACAAATACACCATACCAACTAATTAACCCAACTCAGTTCATGACGCTGAGTGAGCCTTAAAATTTACTAATTTACACTAAGTACAAACAACTCTACAGTATTTGAGGACATAAGTCCCTGACTGCTTCAACTGTGGGAAGTACTTGGGCTCTACCCAGAAAATCATTGTGAGGAGTACCACAGGAACCCTAAAGTAGCTAGCCGTTGAGAGGAATTGCCAAGCGAAATGGGCAACAACCCATTTCGATTGAGTAGAAACACCTGTGAGGAACAAGCCAAGCACTGTCTTCTGGCAGTCTTGGTGGTCGAGTGACCACCTGCATCCAATAGGAAGCCACTAAAACCGGGGTCCAAATATCATTCCCACCAAGTTTCAGACATAAAATCTAACACAATTGATCCTCTATGTTCTTCCTCACGCCTAAGAGGCGAACCACCACCATTTGGAACACTCAATCGACACCGTCAAAGCCATTGTTAGTGATCTCTCACACCATCAGAGGGCCACACAGCCTCTGATTCTGATTCAGATCCATATTAGTCTGAACCAAACCTCCATACTGCACCATCAAGCCCCATGGCTAGTGCAAATCCGGATCCATTTTTCGGCATACCCATAGCAAGTGGACCCATGTCCACATCACAACCTGTCACCCACAACCTGGCAAGTGGCCCAAGCACAGTCATGCAGACTATAATTAGTCAGTTACCATCACCTATAGTGACCAGCGAAGCTGTCCCATTTGCAGCACATAGGGGCAGTGGCCCTTCTACACACACTTCCCCTCCTACCACACAGGGGGGCAGCAGACCATCCACTTACATTGCCCCTACTGTCATACATGGGGCCAATGTCCCTGCCACTCATATTATCCCACCCACAACACTTGGGGGCATTGGCCCATCCGCAGTGGTGCCAATGCAAGCACCCCCAACTGTGCAGATGCATTATGCACCTACAAACCCCACCCCCATCGCATCCCCATACCACATCAACTTGGGGTCAAATATTCCCTTCATGGCTCATCTTAACTTTCCTGATTTGGCTAGATTAACAAATTACCCCATCTGCCACCAAGCGTTTTGGCCACCCATGCCAACTAAGCCGCCATCATACATCCCCAAGTTTGAAGGCAAGTAGGGGAATGTCCCCAAAACCACATAATGACATTCCATCTATGGTGCTCATTCAACAGCATCGTAGACAACTCCATCAGGCTAAGGCTATTCCAAGGCACCCTTACAGGTGCCATGGCTAAATGGTACATTGAGCTGCCACAAGCCAAGTACCTAGACTTCAACTCCCTAGCCTTCATGTTCCTATAGTACTTCCAAATCCTCGTCAGATATGACGAGGGAGTGGAGATCCTATTATCCTGTCACCAAAGCACTACCACTCATATAACTGACCATATCCATGAGTGGCAGTGACGTCGCATTCTATGCAAAATCCAACTTGATGACAGGATCTTCTTGGATTGGTTCCTTAAGACCTTGCTCCTGCCCATAGAAAAGGGCGTCGCATCCGAATGTCCCCAATCCAAAGAAGAGGCCATATTGAAGGCCCAACAATTTGACCTTATCTATGCTCAATCTGGATACTTGTACACTGTCATTCCAGACGCTCCCTGTCTGAGTACCTCCTACCGCGACGCACCAGGTGCATCCCACACTGTGGATGGCATCATAGGGTCGGTCTCCCAATAGCCACAGCCTTGACCAACACCACCTACCATTACACCACAACCAAGCAACACTTCTAGTGTTGCTTACCAGAACCAAGCTCTGGACTACGCAAGAATGATGTCCCAGTCTGGAGCAACAACCTCCTACACACAACCTCGCCACCACAGTAGGCTCAGGCCATGGCTTGGCCAACACAGCAGTATTTGGAGCAAATGCCCACATTTGTGGCACCACCACCCCCACAAATCTACTATGCACCGCCAGTGCAACAAGTTCAAGCCCCCACCCCCGCTCCACCCGCTCCATTGGGACAAGTGTTCGCACAGCAAAATCGTCCCAACCAGCCTGCCCCCAACAATCAACAAGGGAAAGATAGGAATAACCAGCCCCGCAACCAAGGCAATAACCAACCGCAGGGAGGTGTTCAACAATATAACCCTCCCAACAATGCCATGGCTAACCGGCTAGCCCAAAACCACCCATGACCAAATGCACCAAGATGTAACACTCCATTGCATACAAACCGACCATGCACACTCTGTGACGTTTATGGGCATTACACGTTCAAGTGTCCCCTTATGGCTCGCACTAAGCAAGCCATTTAAAATGAGGCCCAATAGGCTATCAATCAAGCCCAACCCAACTTGAAACCACAAGGACCTCCCCCCATGGTGCTTCAAAACCCACTAACAGTCCAAGGATTGGTGGCAACTGCTCCCCCTCCCTAGGCCAATCCCAACGCTCAAGGGGCACCTCCCACGGCCGAAACAGGTGTTCACCACCTACTAGCCATGACCACTGAAGAGGTCAACTTATAGACTAGATGAAATCAGTACGGTACCACCATCGAACCTGCCAACTCATCAGCAGCATCCACTTCTACGACATCCAACCTTCCTCTCCAGTTAATCCCATTCCCGCGCCCCCCCATACGCAGAATTTCCAATAATGCCACAGCTAGAGCTGTAGTCAGCTATAGCATTGTGGATGATTTGGCCCAAACACCAACCACCATGTCTACTCTTGAGGTGCTTAAAACATGCCCAACGCAGCGGAAATCCTTGCTAGCCACCCTAGGGGAAGTAGACCCCTATAGTAGGGAGAAATCCTTACTACAACTTCCATTTATTTCCAAAAAGGATTCCCTTCCTATTTCCCCCATCATGATCGATGAGTGCCTCTTTTCGGTTTTACGAGTTCAAAGAGGGTAACGAACACTCGATATAGCTTATCAGAAGACAAGTCCAGACTCATATGTTTTATGAACCTAAGAGAGGAGGGTCATTCCCAAAATGGGTCTCTCAATGTTTAATTTAACAAGTCCAATGAAAGAAAACTCGGTATTGTTCATGTTTAGAGAGTCTGGACGATTACGGAAGAAGACTCCAAAGGGGTCCTTTTTCATATGATTTAGTCTCTAAGGCCTGACAAAGTGTAAAATTATACCTTCGAGAACTCTTCTAGTCATGATTGGCTGGAGTGTTCCTTTTTCGTAAATAGTCCTATTCGAACTGAAAAAGAGATAACCTACCATCGGATGGACGAATCTTCAAATACTTTAACAAGCGTGAAGAAGACAATATCGCTCGACAATCTTTTTGTATTTATGGAGCCTAAAAAGAGTTTAAAGAGGACTCCATGAGGTTTCTTTACACAATGTCACTTTTTACGAGCCTAGAAAGAATCAGAAACGAACTTGACGATCTTTTCGTGTTTAGGGAGCCTAAAAAAGAGGTGAAAAGAAGACTCCATGATGTTTCTTTACACAATGTCAATTTTTTACGAGCCTGGAAAGAATCGGAAACGAACTCAAACCTTTGATACTAGATTTAAGGAGCGTGACTAAAGTGTCGTAACAAATGCTCATCGACCTTTTTAGTTTTATGGAAGTGCAAAAAAGTCATCAACAAACTTCCAAAGGTTCTTACTATAGTTTTCTTATCCTGCAATCGACTCAGAAACAAGTGTTAAATGCGTTCATAACTAGCATTAAGGGATTATGACTGATAAATCTAAAGTAAAAAGTAATTTTACATCAAAACTATAGTATATAAGACCCAAAAATTCCTATATAAGTCATGTAAATAGTAAAAAATCAAATCATTTTACTATTTACTCACAGTGGAGAGCATTTGGAGCACTTTCTTAGCCCGATCTTCAGAAGTTGATACTGGGAGTTCCCACCATCAGTTGCAAGTAACAGCTGAAACCTTACTCTTTCCTTTCATAGCATTCATTTTGAGTTTTGGTGGGGTTTTGGGCTTGTATGGAAAGCCCTAAAACCTTGAAAACGAGCACTGCACATACCCCTTACAGGATATGCGGTACCTCCCAAGAACCGCGCCTAAAACATAGATGATAGGCAGTGCCACTGCCTGTCTCCAACGGTGCACAGGCGGTGCCGGCCGTGGAGGTTTCAAACTAATAGCACAAGTAATAATAAGTCATTATTTTGATTTTAAATGATTAGAGATGATTCTAATGGGTGCTATGATTTTTTTTGCAGGTTTTTGTTGCTCAAACATGGTGATATGGAAAGAAAGGAAACATGACAACGATGATGCTTTTACTGAAATGAATGTGGGTTGTATTGCCGCATTACGGGACTGTGGGCTCCTGAAATTCTTTTGGACCCCAAGCATGGTGTCACACGAGCAGTTATTAGAGCACATATTGCGGATGTGAAATCTGGAGCAGTAGTACTTCGAGGTGGGGGCCCATATTCTAGAAATGGATGTAGAGGATATCTACTTCCTGACTAGTCTCTGGAGGTGGGGTGCCCCATCTCACTGGCAGGTTCCCGTGGAGGGGATATTACCACTCGAGAGTTGATAGATCATCACTATGCTCCAGGGACAAGCACATCGGGGAAGAAAATCCCCATCAGAGCAGCAACGGATGGGCCCCTATGGACCATCCTATTTACTATGCAGAGGGTGTCTGGGAGTCAGGGTGTGCACCAGGCTCCCAGGGCACACATGTTATATTCCATAGAGGCCATGGCACCTATGGTATTCAACTAGGCGGAAGCCATGCTTCCAATATTCAAATATCAGCTGACTAAGTGTCGGCAGGGAAAGCTAAAGTAGTTTGGATTTGGCTCCATTTTAGCCTACTTCTTCTTTAAGCGGGTTCCACAAATGAGACCTCAGGTGATCTTCAGAATTCTGAGAGCACCAGACCCTCGTATGCTGAGGTGGGTCTAGATCATGGCTTTTAAGGAAGCAGGTAGAGGGAAGGTGAAGTTTAATGACCCGTTCTTCAGATGGCTCCGAGATTGGGTCCTCATGGTCGAGGATTATGCTTACGTAGGTACGGACTTCACTGAAGATCCTGACCTACCACTCCCACCTGGCGGACATTAGGGTGACATCGGTAAGAAGCAAGAAACCCTAAAATGGATAAAAAAAATTATGTTTTTTAATGTTTTATACTTTTTATGTTAAGTGACAAGACCTGTATATTGATGGCCTCCTGTTTTTGCTTGTTCAGCACCTTATTTCTAGTTCAAATTTCCATGAGATCAAGTATATTCAACTTTATTTAGTTGTGTTAATGCTTGAATATGCCTTTTCAAGGGCAACATTACAAGGTGCTCTAACAGGTGAATTTTTGATATTTTTCATTATTTTATTTATTATTTTGTTGGGTTTTAATTTATAAAATGAAACCTTAGCTTTTGATTAAATTCCGGTCAATTGACAAACTCTTGTTTCCCACGCAGTGGTTCTTCTGGTTGCTCGATCCGACACTTGTTCCGGTACACACTGAGCATGTATTGATTGGTTCAGATATTTGGGGGATTCATTTTTCCAAAATTACTCATGGATTTTATGCTTGGTTGTTTCAATATGGATTATGAGCTATCATTCATCATTCAAATGCTTTGTTTCCTCCAGAAGTCGTGGCACTAATCTCAAGCAATCTGGCAATGGCATTCCCGTCATTATTCAGGAACCTGATTTCGGGCTCAATTTTTGAGCAATCCGTGGGGAATTAATTAAAACGGTTCAAAACCCACTTCATAAATGGCCCCTTTTACCCCTAATCATGGGAAATTTTCAGAATTTGTGAACGAATGTGGAGAAATCCTTTCCAGAACAGACGTGGTTTTTCCAGATTTTGTTGTTGGTCGTTTTCTAGGTGGTTGCATGAATTTCTGATTTTTGGGATGGATCTTATCCATCTATTGATGTATAAATAAATAGTTAGAAGGAAAAGACAGAGGAGAACACACTGTAAAACTCTGACTTTTTATTAATTGATCAACAGTTGCATTTTTAAAGCTTTAGTTTCAGATTCATAGGCGTTGAAGGCAGGGCCCACCTTCAACTTTGGTTATCTGTGTGTAGCGTTGTTTTTTACTGTTGTAAGTAAAGTTATACTGTATATTTTGATACTGTTTTTATGGATGTATGCTAATGGTTTTTAACAACTTATGATTTGGAATGAAATACATGCTTACATTAAGCTATTCGATGTCATTGAAGTGTGTGTGATAAGCTTGGTTGCATTACTCAACACCTTTGGATAAAATAGTTACTTTCAGCTTTGTCTGTAGGTTCGATTTAGTAGAGTAAAGATTTGAAGAGCAGTGAGAGTTGGATTTAGATTTCCAGATTTCTTTTATTTCCAGAAGTGATACTGATTATTGAATGGTTAAAATTCTTGTCCAGAATTCTTTTAGGTCACAAAGTTTACAAGGTTGTGGAGTGTTTCAAAGATTTGTATTGCTTTAAAGAATTTAAAGAACTTGCAGCATTTACCGAATTCATAGAGGTTTTAGAAGTATATAGAATTTACAAAGATTTTAGCTTATAAAGTTTATAGGGTTTTTTAGGATAGCATTTCCAACTGATTATATAGAGGATTGGAGTTATGCTTTGCTTATTTTAGAATCTTGAATGAAATTAAAGAGAAGAAGCACAGTTCATTAATATTTGACAGCATTTGTTTCCTGTGGTTGGAAGATAAGTCTCGTAGGATAGATAAATGAGAGTGAAATGTATTTGGTCTGAATAGTTCCAATATATTTTTGTGAACATAGAATGCAAGTGGAGTTGTGTTTGTAGTTAGCAAAAAAATGCAAATTTATTTCTAGTAATTATTTGTGAATGATAAGTGCTTGTATGAATTAGGGTTAAGAAGAGCCATCATGTTTAGTATAAGATTCTTTATGAGCGATGAGTGCAGTCTTAGAAGGCGATGTTAAAAAGGTATAAGACCATTAGGATTGATCAAAAAGTATTCATTGTGTAGACAGGTTTGAAAGTAGGGTTTCCTTTAATGGACTAGTTACTTGCTTAGTTGTTTGTTTTAAAGAATAGATCAATAATTAGCATAGTTTGAGATTGATGTAGCTTTTATTGAATTTGACAAATGTGTGGACTGTAAAACAGTGCTCATCAAGCTGATTCATTTTCCTTAGGTTAGACTTAACACCTTTCGGTATTGATTATTCAATAGAGTAGTTAGTTCCATAGACCACATTCATTTTCTTTGTACATGAGCAAACCAAAATTACCCTAGGCATGAGCTTGAAACCATTTTACCTTGCAGTGTAGTAACTCAAAGTTTCTGTGTCCCGGTTGATAATTAAATCGAAGGTAAATTAAGTAGTAATAATTTTACCGAACATATATTCTCATGCATATGTTGGAGCAGCGTGACCTAGAGGATAATCTCCACTGGATAGGCAAGATGGAGATCGCTTTGTACCATAGGGTGATGATATCACCGGGGAGTTAGAGGAAAACCTAGAGAGGTTGAACTTGGATATCCCAGATGCTGCCATTGATGACCTCTCGATGAGGTATCAGAGACCTATAGCGGGAGTACCGAGCTGATTCAGCAGACTGCTACATAGAGTAGTTCAGGCAGTGATGTGCTACCACGACCATCACTAGTGTATGAGATATATACTGAAAGTTGATAGCTTCAGAATTTTGTATAGTGATTTTCCCTAAAAGCCTATGTGCTTCAGATGAGGTCTCGGGACCTCTTTTTTGTAAACATTTTCATATATATATATATATATATATATATATATATATATATACAGACTTTACCCGGTGTTTATATGTCTCAAATGGTAAATGCATTTTATGTGAGTTTTATATGTCTTTATATGTTTATTTACAATAGACCATGTTTGATTTCAATGTCATGAATGGGCAATATGCCAATCTAGGATGTAATTAGCTAATGAGTCAACAACTACATTATGTTCCCTAGGGATATGCTTATAAGTGATGGTTTCAAATGATCTTTCCAGCAAACATACTTTCCGAAAGAGGCAAAGAAGCACATGGATTCTAATGGTGTAAACATGGTTTAAATGGAAAACCACGAGTTGCGAGTCCATCAAGACTACCAGATTGCGAACATCCTGGGAGGCAGCTTCATTCAGGAGACCGATGACTGCTTCATACTCGGTGATGTTATTAGTAGTGGGACCTATACAACCCGCTCCTGAACTGACCAAATCTTCAGCTGGGGAATAGAGGACCCAAGCAGCTGAGGCGAGATTCAAGGTGTGGCGGCAAGCACCATCAACGAAGCCGTAGAAAGCCATCTGCATGACCAAAACATGGTATAAATAGATGTGGACACTAAACTCAAAACCATCTTGAAAATACTAAAAGCACACTGAAATCCAAGCAATATACATATATACAAGATACTATCCAAGAAAGGCCTATGCATAGTACCTTTTCAGGTACAACCCATTGCGAGGTTGCCCAAAAGGGATTCCATCATAATCAACGAGCTCGTAGGCTCCTTTCTCTAACACCTTAGAAATGACAAAAGGTCCATACCACATGGACTCAAACTTACCCTTCCCTAGTTTATCGTATCTCTGATCATAAGTCAAAACTAGGTCACCCTCATTAAAGACATGAGGTTGGACGGATTTATCATACTGCGCCTTGACACATTTCTTATGTGCCTCATTAGCCAAGGCAGCATCTCTCTGAGTCTTGTCAAGGTTATTCAAGTACAAAAATATTTCTTCCTCTACAGAAGTGTCTGGGAGAAGTTCAACGACAAGTTGTAAGGATGGAATCTAACATTGAATCGGTAAGACATCTTCGATTCCATAGACAAGCTGGAATGGTGTGAAACCAATGGTTGTTTTCACAGAAGTCCGATCAGCCCAAAGAGAAGAGAAACAAACGTGGTGCCAGTTGGATTTATGATCTCCAACCATCCGATGAAGCATAGTTTTTTAAAATTTGTTAATGGCCTCTACCTGACCATTAGCTTGTGGATAACATGGCAAAGAGTTTTCATGGCGAAAACTTAGCTTGGCACTCAGTTACTCCATCATTTGATTACGAAAATGGGATCCATGATCAGTAACGATGGACTGTGGGACTCCAAATCTAGCTATGATATGATTGAATAGGAAGAGAGCAGTAGTATTAACATCTTTCGCATATGTAGGCATGGCCTCAACCCATTTTTTGAAATAGTCAACGGCTACGATAATGTAACCATGCCCCCTGGCTGAGGTAGGCTTACAATGCATGAAGTCAATCCCCCATTTGGAGAATGGGCCAACAGCAATGATGAGGTGTAGCAGAGCAGGATGGGTGCACTTTTTAGGATAAAAGTGTTGACAAGGTGGGAATTTCTTAACAGCCTCATGACAGTCGTTAAAGACAGAAGGCCAGAAATAGCCAACTGGACTGTAGCCATCCCAGATAAATGACCGCCACATGCTCCATAGTGGCAATCATTCAACACATGTTCAGCATTCTCATGGGTAAGGCATCACCGGAGAATAGAATCAATCCCATGTCTATACAAGGTATCATTCAGGATGAGGTAGTATTTCACATGGTGACAGATACGACAGCGATCGTCACGGGATAAATGCGGCTAAAATCATTATGTTTGGAGATAAATAAGCAAATCTCCATACCAAGGGTCGGTAGTGCTAATCAGGAACAGGACTTCATCTGGAAGTTAATCACTGGGCTGAGATTCTGTTGAAGCACAGGGAAGATCACACATGAGCTCAGAAAATACCAAGGATTTCTTTGATGTGGCTTTGGCAAATTTCATATCAAACTCCTATAGTATGACTATCCATCGGGAGTACTTGCCCCCGAGCACCTGACGGGTCAGGATGTAATACATAGGGTTTTGTTCTGCCAATATAGTTGTAGTGAGGAGTAGAATGTAGTGACGAAACTTTTTTACAACAATGACTGTGGCCAATGCTAACTTTTCCACATGTGAATAGCGAGTTTCGAAATCCATAAGATTATTACTAGCATAATAAATCATGTGCTCCTGACCATGGAGATTTTCCTGCACTAAAACCATAGAGATGGTAGTAGCAGAGGCAGCAATATACATAATAAAGTCCTTTGAATAATCCAGGGGGTGTATCACGGGTGAATGAGTCAAAGCGTGCTTAATATTATCAAAGGCGTATTGGGCCTGGTCATCCCAGAAGAACGAGGTGTTATTCTTGAGGAGACGCATATAACTATGTGTTTTCTCTGCGAAATTGCACATGAAACGGCGGAGAAATTTTGCCTTCCCTTGCAAAATTTGGAGTTCAAGGAGATTATTTGGGGCTGGTATAGCTAAAATGGCAGCAATTTTCAAAGGATCAATCCAGATGTCATCTTTGGATATCACAAAACCTAGCAAATGTCCCATCTCAACGCAAAAAACGCATTTATGTGGATTGAGCCGTATGTTATAATGACGACATCTCAGGAATATCTCTCTAAGATGACTAGGATGGTCCTCCCATCACTATGAATGAGCAGGGAGTTCATCAAGGTACGATTCAACAATATGTTTAATATCATGAAACACATAGGACATTGCGCGTTGGAACGTGGCTCCAGCATTTTTCAAGACAAAAGGTAACTTCTTATATGCAAAGGTTTCCCATGGGAAAATGAATGTTTTCTTATGCTGATCAGAGGGTAATATCTCAATCTGATTATAGCCAAAGAAGCCATCCATAAATGAAAATGTGACACTTCCAGCACAGTTGTCGATAATCTGATCAATATGCAAAGTAGGAAAGTTGTCCTTGGGACAAGCTTTATTCAAATCCCTAAAGTCAATACAGACTCTAATGGTACCCTGATTTTTATTGACGGGGACAACATTCGATACCCATTCCGTCAGGGGTACAGGATAAATAAACCCATCTTTGACAAGTTTCTCAATTTCAGCTTTAACAGTTGTGGCCTTCCGAGGATGGACTTGCCTTAGTTTTTTCCTGGAAGGTTTAGCCATGGGATGGGTTTGAATCTCATGGACCACAATGGGTGGGTCAATCCCCAACATCTCTTCATAGGACCAAGCAAAAATATCACGAAATTATTTGAAAAGTGCTTTGTATGCTTCAGATTCATCTGCCAAGCAGTTCTTCCCAACATGAACATGCTCGATAGTATCAGGCTTGGCTGATATGTCAATCGGACTCATATGAGTAATGTTGCAAAGGTTTCCTTTAGAATCTCTATCTTGCAAAAATATGGGACTTTGGGGTACATTGACAATATCAGTAGGAAACAAGGATGCATAATCATGGCTAATTGAACTAGTGGTGGGGAGGAACATGGATCTATGACGGTGATCCTCCCAAATGGACTCATTCGTATTCATGATCTCCATAATGGACTCATTGGAAGGAAAAGTCTCAGAGAGATAATCTAGAATAGGAAGAGAAGGTTCTAACCAGTACGGTAAATGGTAAGGATCTGAAGCCACTAGATGGAGGTCATCAGTGTGATCATCGAAAAAGGTTTGAATGGTGTCATACATTGCTTTGTGTGGACTCAACGAGGTGGACTCAACAACTTGTTTACCCTTAGGCTCATAATCAAATGAGGCGATCATATGGACCATCGCGATATCCGTGCTAGGAGGAGTGGATGGAAAAATCCCCATAATGGATGAGTCCTTCAACATGCCTACCCCAACCGACTGGTAAGGAGGAGGGGAATGGCCTAACATGGGGATGTTATTATCTGTGGAGGTAGTAACATCCGGCATACAAAAATCAAGCAGGTCAATGGTAACAATTATCCCTAGATGTGGAAATTGGACTGTTCAGAATATTGTTGAGTCAACAACAGTCATGGCATAGAACCAATTTCTTCCTAGAAGGAGGTTGTAATCTAAGGGGGCATCTACCACTTCTACTTGAATGGAAATGGTTTTTCCCCCCAACTTGACTACTAGGGATGATATGATACCATGGGCTTGGAAACACCGTCCGTCAAAGGCCTTAAGGGTCATAGGTGATGTTACAAGATTGGGAGAGCCGAGGGCCTTCCAACAAGACAGAGACAAAACCGAGGTCGAAGCTCCTTCATCTAGTACCATTCGAAAAACTTTCTTTCCCACTACTTTCGTAATGATATAAAAAGCAAGTTTATGAGGTAACTTAGACTTATAGTTCTCAACATTGAAATGAATCAAGTTAGTATTATCTAGTTCTAAAGCTCCTAATGTTGTCAACAAGTTTTTGTACTATGTAGGCAAACTTTGGAGTACCTCTAAGGTAGACATTGCACAAGGTTCCTGAGTGATATCTTCAACTACATTATAAAATTGAGCAGCTCGGGCATTGGGATTAAAGACAGCCTTTTGAAGAGTACTCTCGGGTGGACACAAAATCATGTCGAGATTAGGATTCTCGATAGATACGGGGACAGTAGATGAGAATTCAGGAGAACTAATAGAGGGAGCTTTCCCTGAAGAAGAATGATCTTCTTTTTTATCTACGGGTTTGTCATAATTATGACTTCGATTTTGTATATTAATGGTATCCGTGGACATCATACGAATTTCCTCTGATGAACTAGAGTTACCCTGATTAGACATGTGGTCTATTACTTGTTGCTGAGAGGGAAAAGGATCCATGAGTACTGCAAGTGTAGGATTTGATTTCAGAAGTTGGGAGATTTTGTCCCGATGAGGACACTCCTTTGATAAATGGTCACCTCTGCATAGCAGACAGGGATATTTTTCGTTTCTTTTCCCTTTATCATTATCATTGTTGGTTGGTCTTGGATTCTCCTGTTGGTTTTCAGGTTTTTTATTTCGATTTTTACCCTTCTTTTTATTATTGCCCGAGGTTTGAGTACTTTGGATAGAATTAACCTCGGTGGAAACCTTAGGAGTCGAAGGAGTAGGGATGGCAGTCTGGGTTTTCTTGGTAGGTTTCGCTGCTGATGAGGACTGGATTGAACCAACAATCCCATCAATAGGTACTTATGTTGGTGGCTTGGCAGGATCGGTGCTGGGGCGAGAAGCTTGAGGAATCAAGTCATAAAGAGTTCCAGACTTGGAATAAACCAAGTCTAGGTACTGATCCTAACTAATAGCCTGCTCTTTAGTAATGGCACCGCCCATGGCCACATCTCGGTCAATAGGAGGCAACAATTATTTGGTAAAACAATCAGCTAATAACTGATCTGGAATAGGGGCCTTAATAATCCTTCTTTTCCTTCTCCACTCATGGATATGATCGGATATGTGGGTGGAGGTGTTATGTCGTAGAGAATTTAAGAGATCAGTACCCATTTCATAATGAATAGTGAGCTGAAAGTGTGTAAGAAACACGGTTTCCAACGAGCCAAAATCCATAAACGAATGTTGTGGGAGTTCAATGTACTACTTCGCGGTTGTACCGGTCAAATTTCGTTGAAAAAGTCGTAACCGAACTGAATCGTCCATGAGGGATTTTGAAGAACACCACAAGTGGAATGTCATAACATGGTTCTTCGGGTCGTCTCCCTACTTCCCATCAAATTTTGGGATGTCCGATGGTAACTTTACCAGAATAGGAGGCCACAAGGGATTGTGTCGAATGCGGTCATTAATTAACTTGGACGAATCTAGTAAGTCCAAAGTTACTAGGAAAGGTAACTGACGGTTTGGTTGTACATACTGGTAATATTGATATGGCATATAATCACCGGTAGGACCATAAGTGGACTGAAATACAGGTTGCTGTGAAGAAGAACTTATGAAAAATCTGCCCACAGGGGGTTGATTTCCGAGATCAGGACCGCTAGGGCCTCCAGGGGGAGGACCGCCAAGGACTCCAGGACCACCAGGAGGTGGACCACCAGACCCTCCAGGGCCACCAGGAGGTAAACCTCCAGAGCCTCTAGAACCACTAGGAGGAGGGCCACCAAGCCCTCCAAGGCCATTAGGAGGAAAGCCACCAGGCCCCCCAGGACCATTAGGACCATAAGGAGGAAAGTTTTCAGATCCTTGAGGACCATTAAGCCCCCTAGGGGGAGGACCTCCATAAGGCGATCCTCCAACACCTCCCACAGTATGTATAAGCATCCCCACCATAGCTGGCATGTAAGACTAGTTGGGTTGCCCCCATGGTGTAAAAGTATTACTAAGGTATGGAATTCCAGCATAAGGAATCCCTGTAGGATTGGGTGGATGATTAATGTTTCCTATAGGTATTTGATAACCATAACCTCCAAAAGATTGAATGGTTATAGGTTGTGCCCCCAAGGGCTGACCTGAACTAGATGGGGGATTAACCACATTAGTATGGGTGGGAGGGACATAAACTATAGATGGTTCTATATTAGAGGTCTGCCCTTGACTAGGTACAATTCTGGTGCCAGATAAAATAGGTCGTGTTGGGGGTTCCCCCCTGGCACTAGAAGGTACTGACGAAACGAGAATTGAAGGTTGGGCCCCACGTGCAGAAGACCTGGGAGGATTTGGAATAGACATAAAATGGGAGGTGATGGGGTTGGTAATTTGACCTGGGTTGTGTGGTGTTACTGCATGATCTATAATTGGTTCAATGGGTCTCATAGAATCGATAATTGAACAATATCCCACAGGGACATATGTGGAACGTGATGGTGTCGGGCCTAATAGTTCATCTATTTGCTTGTCAATCTCCTGTGCACAGATAATGGCAATGTGGTATTGCTTATGTTCTTCTTCATCTTCAGAAGAGTTTAAATGAGTGCCAAATGAGGCAATGGTCTGTCCTATAGAGGTATCCCAAAATGGAGCATTGGGACCATAATTCGGATGGGTAGTATCATCAACATGACCTTCAGTGGGAGAATGGAAGGAGGTATTTTCCCAAGAATGTTTTTGGACCAAGGGAGGCGAGTGTGAAGAATATGGTCCTCCACTTTCTGCAACCACATTATCTCCCACTTGGGAGGTGGTGGAAGCTCCTTGGTCAATAGCTTCCATTGGATTTTCTCCTGAACCAGGAATAAAATCGGGTGGCAAGCCCCATACTCTTTTGGACTGTCTTAACTCAGCTATTTTGTACAGTTCCTATCTAACCTAGGGTCTGAAAAACTAGAAAACACACCAAAAAATTTCCCTACAGAAGCTATAGGTCAAAACAAGCACATTTAAAATGATAGGAGGAGTTCAAATAGTCAGGTCTCTCACTAGGATTGTCAAGAAGGTGCCACTCACGATATACCTCGAGGGTACGTGTGTAGTAATCTCCCTGAATGTTGTTTTCAATGTATGGCTCCAAGAAAGACAACTAAAGGGATTTTCTCAGATGGATAAGCTATCCTAGTGGGGTCTCCCGATATACTCAAGGTACGTGGGAGCTCGAATTGGTAGTAGTGTTGTCTAATGCATAACCATACACAAGGGGCCTTTCGATATACAATCGATTACATGAAGTACCTTTATATATACCTCAAGGGTACATGAAAGACCGTTTGATATATCGACCGTATGTGGAAGAACCGTGCGAGTCCCAGGATGTAATGCGGACAAATAATGACAGCTCCTACGCTTAACAATGCCCGAACATGTCTCAAACCTATCACTCCAATTGCTATGTAAATTTTAACCTATAATTACCATTAATTTTAAAGTGGATGGTTAGGTGAATGCATGGTGTTTTGACAGAAAAGTAAAACCATGCAGTATGCGTATCCAAATATTTTACTTTACCGTTCAGTATGCCTACTTACGGGAGGGAAAGAGAGTATTTTATTTTGTTTCAAAACCAAAAATATTTCCAAACAATAGTATCGAACACAAAATCAAACAACAAGCAGTACTTTCCAAACTAATTTCTCTTTTTGAAATTAATGAGAAGGGGAAGAATCTTTTTTCCTAAAAGAAAAACAAGACTCACACTACATGCAAATGCACTCTATCTTCAATTTTCTTAAAACATAAGCAAATATAACTTAAAACTCCCATTTTTTTTATTTTGATGAGATAGTACTAAATGCATAAGAGACAAAAGAACATAAAGAGCCTGAAAGCTTGTAAATCCAATCAGGGATCTGATGTCTAATGCTCAATAATGATAACCTAATCTCAGCCAAAAAATTTCTTTTTTAAAGGAAGGAAAAATAAGTTCTCTATGCAAACAAGAAATGAAACCTAGAAGTTAATCCAGTGTTCTTCTTTTAGTCTATATAACAGAAATGAAAAGAGATCTTACTAACACCCTAAGCTTTTCAAAAAACAAGAAATCATTTCACAATTACAACCAACAAGCACCAAAGTGAATGAACAATCAAAAGTCTAACCTAGCTTTTGAATTTTCCAATCAAACCAATCTTTAACCATAAAATTCTAAACCACAAGCATGATTCTGACACACAAGCCTGACAGTGCAGGGTTGAAAGCAAAATCAACTCAAATTTTTTACAAAAAATGAGAAAAACGAGGTCTTGGAATGAAGCCTACCTGGCACCATGCTTATCAAGTATTGACAGTGCGGTTCTATCCCAGCACCGCTCCTCGCCAATAGAACTCAGGCGGTGGCACCGCGGGCTGCTCACTAGGTTCAGGCGGTGGCACCGCTTCTTGCCCACTACATAAGCACGGTTCCCTGTAAAATTCCAAAACACATAGAGAACGAAATATCAATTCATAAAAAGACCAAATCAAGGTTAAAACTGATAGATTGAAAGTGAGAAAGAGCATAAAAGTTCATAACTAATTCATATCTAGACAGATCTGGAAGTTTCAAACCAAAATCCACTGAGTCAGATAGCATATCTGACTAAAGAGAGTTGGAGAAGGAGCTTGGATTCGGACAAGAGTTGAAGAACTGAGGAAGATCATATCAACTGATACATATATTCATTCCCCAACAGAGTCACCAGATTTGCTAGCAAGAATATTTCACCCTCTGCGGACAAAAGATGTTCCTCTGGTCTGAATGGTTCAGATCCAGAACAAATGAACGACAAAGGATGAAGACCCTCCCTGGATATCATAGATAGCTGGAATGCCTGCTTCGATAGTAAACCTGTGTACTTGCAATTAGATTAAACACACAAACATATCAAATCTACTAGAACATAATCTATTAATCCATGTCAGTGACTAAGGAATCCAACAACATTTACATGTGAAATCAAACAACAACAGTAAAGTGGGACGGTAATCAACTTTGTATTAATATTAAAATGGAGAAGTTTACAACCAATTAAGCCTTAGTGTTGACATGCATCTCCATGAAACCAAAAATTTCACCCCCATAAGCTCCAAATTCGCTCTGTATGCTCTCCAATGGATTGGGCCAAGTGGTCAATCCAACAGCATAACAATACTTCAATGGTTCTCCCCCTCAACCATGGATATGAGCTTGTATTTATAAGGCTCAATGGATAGGAATGGTTGAGATATTTGTGGATGAGGTGGCCTCTAAGATCCTAGGATGAGGGATCTCGAGCTCAACTGACCCATAATGATAGGGATAAGAGAGGACACGAGGCTCATGATCTAGAAGCCTCGAGAATCTTCTTTTTTTCCCATTTTACCTAGGGTACCGCTTTTCTTGTTCTATGACATAGAGGTTCAGATAAAAAATGCTTATGGACCAAGGGCTATAAGCGGTGGCACCACTTATGGATAACAAGGCACAGGAGGTGCGAACAAGGTACCGCTCATGGATAAAGGGGAAAGTGCAGTGCTGAGTCTTTTTATGAAAGATTGACAATCAACATGGGTTTCCACTCCAAGTGTTGGGATTAAGGGAAAATAGGTATGTTAGAGGTCTTATCACATGATGATGACAGGATTTTGGTATAACACAGTCAGATTGAGTTGGTGATTCGAATCCTGTACACATAATTTGAATTCTCCTTTATGTAATACTGTTGTATATTGTTGGGATTAATGAAGTTTATGTTAGAATTTATAATCCTCCCTTTTACAAACTACTCTATTAGATTATTTTTTCCTAACTTGGGAGTCATTTAATTATTATTGGGTCCACTTGGCCTAATGGGGCCACATGTACCAGTAACTAGAATGTGGGGAACATAGATATAGGCTAACTACAACTGATTGCACATTCATGCATTAGTTTCTACACCTCCTAGACCAATTCCTACAATTTAGGAGCCACTGGGAGTGTCGACACCAACCTCCTTCAGTTGTTGGCAGTTGATGACTAGTCAAGCTTATTTATGATTTAGTTACATTCAGTTAGATGTCCTCCATTTTAGTTAGCACCATTATTTTATGGTTTCATGTGGGAAGTCACCTATTCTCACCTACTTCTCACCTACCACATCAGTTAGACTAGTTTAACTGATTATAACTGATTGAGAGACCGAATTAGACAATTGGAGCTTAGCTAGTCTACTTCAAGAGTGATTTAGACACTTCTAGTTAGCCATGCAAATAGATTAGGTTGGTGATTTGAATCCTATCCACATGATTTGAATTCTTCGTTATGTAACATTGTTGTATACTGTCGGGATTAATGAAGTTTATACTGTAATTATACTGAGCAATACTTGTCTGTTTCCTGTGAGATTTGTTTTGTTCAGTGGGTATTATTCATTCATTTTACACTACATAATAATTAAAATCTAATGGCACTCATTTCCTGAAGATAAATGGCACATTAATTCTAATAGTTTATACTGTAATTATACTGAGCAATACTTGTTTGTTTCATGTGATATTTGTTTTGTTCAGTGGGTATTATTCATTCCTTTACACTGCATAATAATTAAAATCTAATGGCACTCATTGCCTAAAGATCAATGGCACATTAATTATAATATGGTATCAGAGCCTCCTTAAGAAAGCTTTGAGTCTGTCCGATCTCCATTGTACACCAGAAGCAGCTAGGTTTCCACATAAGTCCCAAAAAGTGTGCATTTCTAACTCTAGATTCGTTCAGAAAAGCTGCTACGTGTGTGATGGACCCTGATAAAGTGTATATGTCAAGATGGAAGGCTTGATTAAGACATAGTGTGAATTGTTTTTTTTCAATGTTTTCTTATAGGTGATATGTATCTTGATTGAATAAATTGACTGATCAGAAGGAGGAGTGATGGAGAATCAATCTTTCTTACCCTAGATAATAACACCCTTAAACTATGTTGATTGGAGGCAGATATGCAGGTCTCCTTGTACAAGCTTAGCTTGTACAGGATGACAATGGGTTGAGAGACTGAACCTCATCATCATGCTAAGAAGAACAAGTTCTTGAACTGGTTGGATGAACCCTTTGGCTTCCTTTGTGTTCACATCTCCAGAGACCTCGTCTTTCATCTTGAGGGATTGAATACTCCCAAAGAAACTTGGGAGAAGCTCGAATTCTTGTTTGAAAAGAAAGATGAGCTTTGGGGACACATTCTAGAGAACGAGCTAATATCATTGCATCCCAACAGTTTTGAGACCATACAGCAGTTCTTTACCAAATTCAAGTCTCTTGCACTACAATGTAAGCAGTGTGGAATAGAGAGAAAGAATGAGCATCTTATTCTCTCTATACTCAGCAAACTTGGTTCTAAGTATTCTATATTTGTCTCTACCTTCCATTCTGAAAGAGCTTCCTTTAAAAATTGGAAGATGCCTTCACTTGTAACACCCCGGTTTTGACCCCGTTTGCATTAAAAATGTATATGATGTTTATATTGTATTTAATCATGGTGTGGAGCTAAAGGAAAAATCCCTGCCATCGATTTAACGTTTTATGTTTCGGTGATTAAAATCGTTGCCGATGGTGTTTCATGCTAGCCGACACATTATAATTTTTGCATCATGTAAATATGCATTTTAATTAAAATACCCACAACCAGCTATGTCAATGCAACATTAAAATACATGGGGGCATGATTTCCTAAGGATTGGGGGGAGGATGTCCAACCCTTAGGATCCATTGGGGAAAATCCAAGTGTCAAGAGGTGAGCCCATTTAGCTGTCACCTATATTTTGTCTTAATCACCCTTTATCCCTTGTCTCATTCAACAACCTTTTTTGTCCTATTCTTGTCTCAACTACCAAATTAAATCCTCTGGAGTTAGTTGGGGGCAGTTATTTCCCTGGGAAAACATTTTTGCATGGGCAGTGGTGTGTGGCAGGACTGTTAGTCCTTTCCCACATGCACACTCCACCAGGGAGAACATTCATTCTCATGTGGGCAGGAGGAGAAGGGACCACGATCCCATTTTCCCATCCTCATGCACAGATTGTTGTTTTATCCTCACGCGCATGCTTTGGGGTTTTTTTTCTCATGCGGGCAAAGAGAAGCTTCCCATCCTCATGCGGTCTCTCAGTTCTCACACAGGAATACCACGACTGGTTCATCCTTCCTCTCTCGATTTTAATGTGTGAAATTTCCTTCACGTTGTGGTCTGTATGGATGTAATCCACCTCCACACAGGTGGTGCATCCTCTACTCACATGGCTGAGGATTAGTGGTTGTCTTTCCCCCACTATTTGGGTTGTTGTATGTTTTTTTGGGTCGTTTTGGCCACGATAGGGCCATAAACGACTTTGGAGTCAATTTCCTAGTCCGGGTTGTGTGTTAATCATTCTTGTCATTCTAGTTTTTCTCTGTGGAGTGGTGTTCCTCCTTCAAATCCCAGTGCTGGATGTTTTGTTGTGTGTGCATAGTGGATTGGTATTTGGACTGTGTAGGAGTAGAAAGGAGTCTGCTTGACAAACCTAGTGTTTTGTAGGAGCCTCATAGAAAGAGTTATAGGGATGGAACTATTCTCTAAACCCCACTGAATAGCACTGGAAGGGAAGTCATGGCCTGAGGGACTGTGCAGTAGATAAGGGAATGATTCCTTGTGTTGAGTGTGTGTGGATATCTTAGGATTCAATATAGTTCTGGTGTAGGCATCCTTAGCTCTTCAGTGATCCCACTAGCTCAGCATGACAATGATTCCATCTCTTGATAACCTAATAAACCCAACTTGTTGGCTTGGTTATGTGTTGTTGTGTACTCTTGGCCTGATAAACCCAACCATGTTGGATTGGATGATTGGTTTGTCCTTGGCTACGTGGGAGCTATCTAGTTCCCCTTATCCCTTATGGAATCATGCCTAGGTTGAGGGTGGTAGTGTCACTAAGAGATTACGGAGCGCACTGGCCTATGGTTGGGTGGAACGTTGCAGTGGCACAGATAGTTGTGGGAAGCTTCAATCGAAGATAAGTATTCTTGTGTAATTACCCATGCAACTCTAATTTTTATATGAATTATGATGAACATGCTCCTTATGTTGAATGTATGTTTTTTCTACTATAATGTTGATTAATGATGTTAGACAATGCATAATAGTATATTTTCCTTTAATGTAATTTTATGTTTATCTTCGTGGGGCTAGTTTCCTGGATTATATAGAAGAAATAGTCGTGTCCTCTCTCTGGTAGAGGGGCGGGGACGTGACACCCTTAAACTATGTTGATTAGAGGGTAGATATATAGGTCTCCTTGTGCAAGCTTATCTTGTATAGGATGACAATGGGTTGAGAGACTTAACCTCATCATCATGCTGAGAAGAACAATTTCTCGAACCGGTTGGATGAAGCCTTTAGCTTCCTTTGTGCTCACATCTCTGGAGACCTCGTCTTTCATCTTGAGGGATTGAATACTCCCAAATAAACTTGGGAGAAGCTCGAATTCTTGTTTGGAAATCAAGATGAGCTTCGGGGACACATTCTAGAGAACGAGCTAATATCATTGCAACCCAGCATTTTTTAGACCATACAGCAATTTTTTACCAAATTCAAGTCTCTTGCACTACAATGCAAGCAATGTGGAATAGAGAGAAAGGATGAGTGTCTTATGGTCTTCGTACTCAGCAAACTTGGTTCTGAGTATTCTGTATTTTTCTCTAGCTTCCATTCTGGAAGAGCTTCCATTCCCAATTGGAATATGCCTTCACTTGATGGCTTTGTTGAGTCCTTAATACAGGAGAAAGAAAAGTTGGTCCAGATGGGAGTCCTCAAACTTCCAAGAACCAAGCTCTTTTGATAACAGATACCAATGCACAAGATAAAGGGAGGCACAAGGGGAAGGAGCCTAAAGCATCTGATTTGAAGCCTAAAGAGAGTGAGAAGTATTCTGAAGGAGCTTCGAGATCCAAGAGAAAAAACAAATTTGAGAAGATAAAGTGTCCTTATTGTATGAGGGGTTTTCATCCTGAAACCCATTATATGAAGAATCAGATTGACCAGTTTTCCACCCTCCTTGAAAAAAAAACATTTATATTCCACATGGAGCAAAGAAGTCTAATGTTGGACCACAAACAGAATATCATGAGAAGTTCCATTCCTTGAAGGTTGGCCTTACTCAGTTGACATCCTATTTGATTTATTCTGGAGCATCCAACCAGATGGTTTCATCCAAGGAATATTTCTCCACCCTCACACTATCAAGAGGACCTATCATTCACATGGGAGATGACTCCTAAATTCTAGCTGTCAAGAGAGGTTCGGTTAAAATCCATCATGGTGAGTTCAAGAATTTTCTCTATGTGCCCTCTCCTGCAGTAAACTTTTTGTCTTTTTATCAGGAGACCCATACAATCTCTCCCAAGAGAGTGGCATCCGACTCTAACTCAGTTGAAATCACGGAAAAAGATACTGGAAGGCTCATAGAGAAAGGTATTTCTAATCATGCCACTAAGTCTTATGAGTTGTCACATTTTTTTCCTATCTCACCTCCTACGGATTTATTGACTCGTGCTAAGAACACCAATAAGATATGGCATGAGATATTTGGGCATCTCAAATTCAAATATCTCCAGCAAATCCACAATTATAAAATGGTTGAAGGTTTTCCTCTCATACAAACTTCTGATGGAGTATGTCATGGTTGCTTGGAATGTTGATATATTTGTAACTTCTAAATGTATTCACTTGTATATCTTATGTATTGTACCCCCGATGTTCCTATCGAAAAGTATTAGTAATTTAATTGAGTCATGTCATACCTTGATGTTCTTATCAGGAGAATCATTAATGTAAACAAGTCATGTAAATTCATAGAGGGTAACCCTCCTTATTCATCAAGGGTTAAAGTCCCTGCAATTGTGGGGCACTAGGGTTATTAGAATCTCCTAGATAATTCAGCCCTGGTAAGTTAATGTCAAGTCAGAAACAAGTATAAATATAGAGTGATCCTATATATTTATCACAAAGTCACTCACACTCAGTTGTAGCGCATAACTGAGAGAGAGAGAAGAAGCCGGGACAAGAGAGAGAGAGACAACTACTGTCGAGAGATCATCTTTGTATCTTTGGGTTTTACTTTTGGTGCTCATTCTATCTCTGAGGAAGTTGCATGGTTTTCTCCTTTATGGTTTCCCCCAAGGAAATCTTTGTGTTCATTGTCTCTTGTGATTGATTGTTGTGCTTTTTATTATTTCAGTAAAGATCCTAAGATCATATTATTGAAATAGATAAAAATCTAACATGGTTTCAGAGCTAACCTAAGAAGAAGACACTGTGTAGCTATGAAAACTAGGGCTTGTTACTTTTTGGGTATCTCTCCACAATCCATCAGCAAAAGGAGGCTAGGTTGAACCTCCATTGAAGGGTGAATCTTTTCATCGAAGCATAATCTGATTCTGAGCACTTTCAGTTTTTGACCTACCACTACATCGAAAAATTAGGTATTTTCACTGAAGAGAAATTTTTTAGTGAGCCCAGCCTAGGATTTCTCTCCTCCTCAAAATATAAGTTAGAGACAAAAATCAAGGTTTTTTGTTGGGTAGAACTCCAAGAAATTCAAACCCTAATCTTCCCTTGAACCAGAAAATCAGCACTGCAGAAGATCAGCTCCAGATCCAATTTTCAGCTTCTCAAATTGGTAAGATCTAAATATTTTGTATTTCAATTTGAGGTTCTCTATTAAGATGTCTCATCACACCAAGCTTGATGAAAATCTTGGGGGAGATGATAACTTTCGAGCCTGGAAGTATAGGATCTCCCTGGTCCTGGAAGAAAATGAGTTGGACTCTTACATCAGTGAAGAGGTTCAAGTTCCAGAGGGAGATGAGGCTAAGGCCTTACACAAAAATAAATTGGTCATGGCTAAGAGGATTATTGCTGATTCAATTAACAGTCACCTCATACCACATGTGTCCTCCCTAAAGACACCTAAGGAAATGTTTGATGCCCTGGCCAAGCTATTTGAAGGGAAGAACATAAACTGGAAGATGACTTTGAGGAACCAGTTGAAGAATGTGAAGATACAAAATGTGGAGACCATACAATCATACTTCACAAGGGTCTCTCAGATCAAGGAACAACTTTAAGTAGAAAATGAATAAGTAGAGAATGTATAAATTGTGATGACCACCTTGAATGGCCTCCCTAGATCATGGGACTCCTTTATTCAAGGGATTTGTGCCAAAAAGAAGTTAGTCAAATTCAGTATATTGTGGGAGGAATGCTCACAAGAAGAATCTTGGATAGTAGCTCGAGAAGAAAATATGGGAAGTGAAGATCAATCTCTCATACTACACTCCAAGAGTAGCAGAACAAACTATCACAAAGGTAATCCTTCTCACCAGAAAACTAATCTTAGAAGATCTAATAAAGATTTGTCTAAAATTAGATGCTATACATGTGATGAGAAACGACACTATACGAAAGAATGTCCTAGAAACAAAAATGGCCCTCACAAAAAGAAGGGAATCAAGAAAAGACATCATGCTCACACTGCAGAGGATGATGAACCTCCCAAAAAGAAATCCAAAGAAGAAACTGAATATTCTTCTAGTGAAGAAGAATATGTTCTGATTTCTGCCCTCATAGGCACTGTTACACATGGAAGCTATGATTGGCTCATTAATAGTGGGGCTTCCAAACATATGACAGGATTCAAGGAATTCTTTGTGAAATTTTCCGAACATGAGTCACCTCACAAGGTGAAACTTGGAGATTACTACCAATATCCAATAAAAGGTAGTGGTGAATCCTCCTATAAACTAGATTCTGGAAAGTCTATGAAGATGACGGATGTCCTATTTGTACCAGGACTAAAGAAGAACCTTCTCTCCATATCTGCATTGGATGCAAAAGGCATGAGGGTTTCATTTATAGATGTCCAAGTCCTTATGTGGCCAAAAGGAAAGACTATAGATGATGCAGTAGTGATTGCAGAACAAGAAGGAGGACTATACAAATTGAAGGGCCATCCAGAACAAGCCTTGGTCCATGACTCAGTAGAGACATATGAACTTTCGCATAGAAGGATTGCACATGTGCACTATAGGGAACTACCACTTGCAAGCAAAGCTATTGAAGGTATTCCATAAATAAATAAAAAACATGACGGTGTCTGCAAAGGATGTGTGAAAGGAAAGAACACAAAGAAGACATTTCCAAGTAGCGAGAGCAAGGCAAAAGGAATCTTGGAAATCATTCACTCTGATGTATGCAGGCCAATGTCATCCAATTCATTAAGTGGGTATGTATACTATGTTTCTTTTATTGATGATTTTTCTAGAAAGACATGGATATACTTCTTGAAGAACAAAGATGAAGTATTCAGTAATTTCAAAGAATTCAAAGCCTTGATCGAGAACCACACAAAAAAATATATCAAGACCTTTCGATCAGATAACAGAGGAGAATTCGCATCAAATGAATTCAAAGAATTATGCAAAGATTCAAGGATTAAGAGGGATTTGACCACTCCATATAATACACAATAGAATGGGGTTGCAAAAATGAAGAATAGAATGATCATGGAAGCTGCAAGGGAAATTCTTCATGATCAAGATCTTCCCATGCATCTATGAGAAGAAGCTACCAGGATAGTTGTGTATGTACAGAATTGTACTCCACATAGATTACTCAACACAAAACACCTGAAGAAGTATTCTTTGGTAAGAAACCAGAGGTCAGCCATCTCAGAATATTCAGTTATCCAGTATACATTCATATTCCAAAAGAAAAGAGGACAAAGTTAGATCCTTCTGGAAAGAAGGGTATATTTGTGGGATATAGTGAAATCTCAAAAGATTACAGAATATACTTCCCAAGATTCAAGACTATCAACATTAGCAGAGATGTAACATTCAATGAAGATTCAGCTTACAACAAATCCAGAAAGAGACCAGTTGAAGACTCTGAAGAAACAAAAGTACCCAGAATCCCTAATACAACAATAACGAAGCAAATACAGAAGAGGATCAAGAAATGGAAGAACCTCAAGAACCTGTAGATCCACCTCAGGGGAAGAATCCTCACAATAGAAACCTGCATGGGTACAAGAGCCTATCCAAGGTGCAAAAAGATATGGGGCTCCAGAATAAATACACAATTAAAGGAAGAGAACTAGGTCCTGCTCCAGATATGTAGCCCTATTATGTGACATCATTGATAGAGAACCTTCTAACTATCAAGAAGAAACAGAGAATAAATAATGGAAGGATGATATGATCGAGGAGTACCAATCGATCATGAAGAATGATGTCTAGGATGTTGTCCCTAGACCAGAGGGGAGGTCTGTTGTGACTTCCAAGTGGATCTACAAGATCAAGCATGCTACAAATGGTAGCATAGAGAAATATAAATCAAGATTTGTGGCTCGCGGCTTCTCCTAGAAAGAAGGAATATATTATAAAGAAAAAATTTCACCTGTAGCCAGATACACTTCCATCAGATCAATACTTGCTTTGGTTGCAGTAATGAAACGGAAGATACACCAGATGGATGTCAAGACTACTTTCTTGAATGGTGTAGTGGAAGAGGAAGTGTATGTGGAGCAGCCACTTAGTTTTGACACATGACAGGGAGACTCATGTGTGTAAATTAAAGAAATACCGATACGGTTTGAAATAGAAACCCAAGACATGGTACGGTAGAATTGACAACTTCCTATCCAGTTTGGGCTTTACGAAGAGTAAAGCATATTCCAACCTTTACTACAAGGTTGGATAAGGAAACCCAGTAATACTCCTACTATATGTAGATGAACTATTTGTAATAGGTGTGGATGGGTTGATTGATGACATGAAGAGGAAGCTTGTTGCTGAGTTCGAGATAAAGGACTTGGGTATGATACGCTACTTTCTAGGCATGGAGTTGTGGTAGAATGCGGGTGGAATCTCCCTAAGACAAGGGAAGTATGCAGTAGAGATCCTAAAGAGGTTCAGGATGATGAACTACAAGGTTATGCCACACCTATGGCATAGAACCTTAAGCTATTGAGTGATGCTTTACCAGAGACGGTTGATGCTACTATGTATCATCAGATGATTGGGTCCTTGATGTACCTAAAAAATACAAGACTAGATATTTGCTTTGTTGTGAACACATTGAGTCGATTCTTGACAGATCCTAGACTTGTTCACTTGATTGTTGCAAAGCATATTATGAGGTACTTGAAGGGTACAGTTTATTATGGGCTCAAGTAAGAGGTGAATCAAAAGATTAACCTGGAAGGTTATGTTGATTTAGATTGGGCAAGCAGTGCCATTGATAGGAAGAGCACTTCGGGATGCTTCTTCAGAATGGGATTAGGTGTGATATCTTGGTTTAGCAGGAAGCAATCCTGCGTGGCACTAAGTACAGCTAAAGTAGAGTGTGTTGCAGCTTGTTCAACTAGTTGTGAGGCAGTGTGGTTGAGGAAGCTACTATCTGATTTGTTTGATCTCCAGTTGGATGCTACTTGTATATATTGTGACAACCAAAGTTGTGTGAAGTTGTCAAAGAACCCAGTGTTACATGACAAGTCGAAGCATATCGAGATCAAATATCACTATATCAGGGATATGGTGTAGAGAGGAGCAGTGAAGCTCCTGTATGTTGTGACGGATGAGAAAATAGCTGATGTGTTGACCAAACCATTAGCTAGAGTGAAGTTTGAGTGCTTCAGGGAGAATCTTAGTGTTCTCCAGATCAAGGTTCCTTCCAAGGGGAAGCGATGAGTCTGTGAGCCCTTCTGACATGGTGATAGGATTGGTTCCTTCCATGGTCATATGTAAGTGTAGAGACCTTCTGAAATGGTGATAGGATTGTTTCCTTCCATGGTCATATATAAGTGCAAATCCATTTTGATATGATTGTGGAATTGGCTCCCACATGATCAGATATAAGTGCAAAGACATTCTAATATGACTGTGGGATTGGCTCCCACATGATCATATATAAGTGTAGATCCATTCTGATATGACTATGGGATTAGCTCCCACGTGATCATATATAAGTGCAGATACATTCTAATATGACTGTGGGATTGGATCCCACATGATCAGTTGTAAGTGCAGGGCCCTTCCATGGATGGTAGTAGTTGTGTCCTACCATGCCACTGGTTGTAACTGTTGGGCCCTTCCATGGATGGTAGTAGTTGTATCCTACCATGCCACTGGTTGTAAGTGTTGGTCCCTTCCACAGATGATATTAGGTGTGTCTTATCATGCTGATGGTTGTAAGTGTTGGGCCCTTCCATAGATGATAGTAGGTGTGTCATATCATGCTTATGGTTGTAAGTGCTTGGCCTTTTCATAGATGATAATAGATGTTTCCTATCATGCTGGTGAATGTAAGTGATGGGCCTTTCCGACATGGTTCTTGGATGTGTTCCTCCCATGATCGGATGTAAGTATTGGGACTTTCTGACATGGTGGTGGATGTGTTCCTCCCATGGTCATATGTAAGTGTTGGGCGTGCCTTTCTGACATGATGGTGGATGTGTTCCTCCCATGGTCATATGTGAGTGTTGGCGGGCCTTTCTGACTGGGTCAGATATAAGTTCTAAAGAAGATGAATACCTACATGGAGTCTAGACCTACAACCAGCATGAAAAAGGGCTGGATCTATAGAACTTCTTATGATGAGTAGAATTGAGAGATAGCATCATTTGATCATGATGATCCAGTGATGATCCAGACTTGATGAAGATATAATGATGATCCATACTTGATGAAGATCTAGTTATGATCCAGACTTGATGAAGATCCAGTGATGATCCAGACTTGATGAAGATCCAGTGATGATCTAGACTTAATGAATATCCAGTGATGATCCATACTCTATAATGATCCAGAGAAGAAGACTTGTGATGATAAATTGTGTCAAGAGAATACCTTCCTAGTTAAGAGGGAGTGTTGATGTATTTGTAACTTTGGAATGTATTCACTTGTATATCTTATGTATTGTACCTTGATGTTCCTATCGAAAAGTATCAGTAATTTAATCGATTCATGTCATACCTCGATGTTCCTAACGAGAGAATCATTAATGTAAACAATTCATGTAAAGTCATAGAGGGTAACCCTCCTTATTGATCAAGGCTCAAAGTCCCTGCAGTTGAGGGGCACTAGGGTTATTAGACTCTACTAGAGAATTCGGCCCTGATGATTTAATGTCAAGTCAAAAACAAGTATAAATAGAGAGTGAGCCTCTCTATTTATCACATAGTCACTCACACTCAGTTGTAGCGCATAACTGAGAGAGAGAAAAGAAGCTGGGAAAAGAGAGAGAGAGCAACTGTTATCGGGTGATGATCTTTTTATCTTTGGGTTTTACTTTTGGTGCTCATTCTATCTCTAAGGAAGTTGCATGGTTTTATACTTTATGGTTTCCCCAAGGAAAATATTTGTTTTCATTGTCTCTTGTGATTGATTGTTGTGCTTGTTATTCTCTCAGTAAATATCCTAAGAGCATGTTGTTGAAATAGATAAAAATCTAACATGGTAGGTAAGAATCCAGAGAAGAGGTATGAAGTTGGGAAGGCACATAGAGATGCCTCTATACTTGATTTGATACATAGTGGTGTGGTGGGACCAAATCCCAGAACATCAATCAATGGTTGTAGGTATTTCCTTACTTTTATTGATGATTGTTCTAGGTTATGCTAGATATACTTCATGAAACAGAAATCAGAAGTTTTTGAAATTTTTTAATTTGTTAAATCTATGGTTGAGAATAGTTTCGGGAAAAATATCAAGTCCATAAGACCTGATAAAGGAGGAAAGTATATTAAAATATATTTCCAACATTGTTTTGAATAAGAGGGGATTCGAAATGGAACAGACAGTTCCATGCACACCACAGCCGAATGGTGTGGCTGAGAGGAAAAATAGATCACTAAAGGAGATAGCAACATGTATTCTTCATGCTAAGAATCTTCCTCATTCTCTTTGGGTAGAAGCTATAAATTATGCTTCATACTTGCATAATAGAGTGCCTCATAAATCAGTGGTTGGGGCCACTCCATTCGAAGCACTACATGGGCATAAGCTGAATGTCTTTCACTTGAGATTTTTTGGTTCCAAATCTTGGGCCAGAATACCCATTGATAAGAGAAAGGCCTTCCAAGACCAAAGGAGTGAATGCATTCTATTGGGATATGCAGAAGATGAAAAATCATGCAAGTTGATGGAGGCTGCAACTAGGAAATGCTTCATTGAGTTGAGTGTTCATTTTGAAGAAGATCAGTTGTGTGATCCACCACCATCAGCAACACAAGAAGTTATAACCACTCTTCCACTACCTTTTGATGATGATGATTTGTTACATGTTTCATATTTAGATGAAGATGATCAAGATTCGCATGATATTGCTATTGATCCTGAACCTCATGGGATTCTAGATCCATATCCAACATCCATTCCAAACCAATTTCCTAATCCTAGATGGGCTCAAAATCTCATTGTTGCAACTGGGGATGGTTCTGGGAATCTAGAAGATGGAAGGAGAACTAGGTCCCAGTATTAGAATGGGCATGTTTCTCCTTCACACACATATTCTCTCCCTACAAAGTGGTGAAACAAGGTTCCAGGAAAGTGCTACATGATGATAGTGAATGATCAACTACTTGGCCCACACAAGAAAAAAATTGATCATTATATGCCTCTTCCATATAGAAGAAACACATACAACATCCATCAGTTCAAAAGGACATTAATAGGTTCACATGCACAGCTTCAGGATGTTACTACATAGAAGCTGTAAATTGCAGCAAAGTTTTGGCAAGTTAATTTATAAGGAGGAAGCTTCTTTCTTCTAAATATAGCTTGTATTTTCCTACTCTTGCTTATTTTTTAGGGGGGGTTTCCCATGAGGTTTTCCCCTATTTCCTCGTTTATTAAGAAGCATCTTTTATTCTTTTAGATTGTATATGGGTGACTTTTGTCCTTGTTTCCATAGCCCGCAGTTATCCAAGTTAGGATTCCAGGAAAGGTGTTAGGATTTATAATCCTCCCTTGTCCAAATTGGTCTATTATATTATATTTTCCTAACTTAGGAGTCATTTAGTTATTATTGGGTCCACTAGTACCATTGGGTCCACTTTGCCTAATGGGGCCACATGTACCGGTCACTAGAGTGTGGGGAACATAGATAGAGGTTAACTGCAATTGATTGCACATTCATGCATTATTTTATGCACCTCCTATACCAATCCCTACAATTTAGGATCCATTGGGAGTGTCGACACCCACCTCCTTCAGTTGTTGGTAGTTGGTGACTAGTAAATCTTAGTTATGCTTCAGTTACATTCAGTTAGATGTCCTCTAATTCATTTAGTGCTAGTATTACATGGATGCATGTGGGAAGGTTCCTATTCTCACCTACTTCTCATCTACCACATCAATTAGACTAGTTTAACTAATTATAACTAATTGAGAGATTGAATCAGACAACTGGAGCTTAGCTAGTTAGATCCGATAGTGATTTAGACACTTCTAGCTAGCCATGTAGTTAGATTGATTTGGTCATTCAAATACTATACACATGATTCAAATTATCCTTTATGTAACACTGTTGTATACTATTGGGATCAATGAAGTCTATAGTGTAATTATACTTAGCAATACTTGTATGTTTCATGTGAGATTTGTTTTGTTCAGTGGTTATTATTCATTCCTTTACACTGCCTAATATTTAAAATTTAATGGCACTCATTTCCTTAATATCAATGTCAAATTAATTATAATATTCTTTGTAATGCCATCGGATTGACCTAATTCTGATGTGCCAAGAGAAAGTTATGGTAACTTTTCCAAACCTTTTTATTTTTTGTCCCTTTCAAGAGAGAGAAAGTGTATAGTCTTCTACGTCTCCAATTTTCAAGATATGATTCTTTAATTACCATAAAAAATACTATGTTTCATATTATTTCTTATGGAATAGGTATCTCTCAAGCTCTCGATATAACATTTTTACCCATGACACTTGGTTGAGACTAGTTTTTGGGCTAGTAAAAAACCCTAACTTCCACAGGGTATAAATTCAAACCTATAATGAATAAGGACATAAAATTAATAGCACATATATTTCTCTATGCCATATGATACCCCTCCAAGTTTCAGTTTCTAAAACATCCCCTAAAAAATTATAGCAAAAAATCCAAGGTGGTTCATTTTCGAAGCGTCCAAGCCTCGATACCAAATGTTATGCACGAAATTCCCCAAAAGAACATAAAATAAACAAGAGAGAATAATACACACCTTAAGAATGAAAACAATATATATGAATAAGAAATTTATTTGAGGGGGAAACCTCCTTATACAATTTATCAAAGACACAAGACAATAAAAGTTGATTTTACAATTGAATCATTTATTATAAATAGGAGATGAAGTGGTCATTATGTAACCTAATATTGAGATGACCTAAACATAACTAATATAATAATAATAAATGACTATTAGCGACTTAAAAACAACCATAAATAGATATCAAAGGGCCATAAACCTATAAGTTTATGTGTTCATGTGCCTATGCATGCCTTGAATTTGATGAAATTATTGTCATTTAAGACTATGATAACTCACGGGTTATAGTGGTTCTCAACCTCCTAGCATGCTTCATTAAAAAACCCCAAGAAGAGATCTTGTCAACATAAAATCCATTGATATTCCTATGGATTCTATGGGATATATATCCCTTAATGAGTTGGAAAATACTAATAGTTTTAGCTTAAACCTGAAAAGTAGGAAGTTGTCTATTTTTTAAGAGAAAATAGTTTATATTTGTCCAAATTACCCAAAGTACTAAAAAAGAATAAAACACTTATTCTTCATATCTTATCTTTTTAAACTATGCTAATAGGAAAATTTCCATACCATAGGTCCAATAGTCCCAAGTGATTAAACCCTCAAAACTTGCACGGTAAAAGGACAGTATATGGAAATATGCATGATATTCTCATCATTGCATTTGCAGATTACACATATAAGACGTCCTTGGGCATATCCTTTTTGAAGGGATTCCCAATTCAATACTTGATTGTTTAAGGCCTAGCACATATGAATTTTTTTCTTTGGAGCCCTTACTTTTTAGATCTTGAACACCACCATTTTTTCTTCCTTTGCTCACCTTATCTAAATGCAATATACCCCAACCGAGAAGTGTAGTTACCAACAATTTTATTTTTAGCATGTCCTAATATTTCCACTTCATTAATGATTCCAATATGACCTCTCCTTAAATCCAATATGAACATCTCTAACCTTACAACATAATCACCATCAAATCCCAACAAGGCTACAGACTTCTACCCTTGATGCCACATATCTTTAATACCTTCATCTGCAATCTAATGTAATGTAAAGCATCTAATATTTTGTAAATGTAAAATCAAATATGTTGGTAACATTATGTCAAATACACAACCTATGATAGAATAATCCCCTAGTCTAATAAGTCTGGCATTGTGTACCTTCCAAGCAAAATGACTACCAATAACTAGAAAGGCTAGAACCAAGACTTTCCATTAATTAGAAGCATTCCTAATCAAATTTCAATCACTTAATGATACAATATATCACAGTGCATATACTTGTGTATCATGGTCCATAGAAATATTATTATGATATAGTGGAACCTTTATTCTTTCTATGTACCATGTGATATAATTTCTATAGTATACTCAAGATATGTAGTGATTGGTGGGGAAATCCACCTCACATAGTTATGAAAGCAAGTGGGTTGGGTAGATGCATCATGAGGAGTGTAAAAGACATCATCCTCATGGTAATTTGAACCTTCTCTATTACAATGCACTCTCCTTCCATTCTAAATCAACTTGTCTCATATCCTCACCATTCTCATGAAACTCTCATGATTCTAAACACAATCCTTCATCCCCACGCACTTCTAAAGTTCTAATAATTTCATTCTCATACTTGAAACTTAGATTTGAACATAAGATGACCAAATCTAGTTGTGGAATATGCAATCATGGACTTGGGAAGAGATATGGACGTCTATAGAGGAGTAAAAAGGTCGGTTGTTGGGATAACTCCCATTTTCCATATAAATTGTTGATCATAAAGTACTCAAATACAAGGTGTAACAGCACTGTCAAGTTTAATTATAGAAAGCATACAAGACTCTTTCTATGCACATTGAAGTTCCAATTGTTCATTTTTTTATGGAAGTTTCCTACACTTGTGTTTGATGTGAGTGGCTTGTGATTAGCAAGAATATTTTTCATAGATTATGGAAGGTCCATAGTTTTTTGTTTATAGTTAGATTACGTATTTTTTGATAGATGGATAACTAAGTGTTAGACTATAGAGGTTTTGATCCTTTTTACTTTTAAAGAATTCAATTTTTTTTGGCATTGCCTCAATCATAGTTTCTCTCAGGCTAAAACTACCCAACATGGAAACTCGTTGCTAACAACAACAATCCTAGCCCAAAAACACTTCAATACAACAATTTTGTATTAGATGTTGAAAGGATTGCCTAACACTAATAGCAAGTGGATGAGATAGTGTTGTACCTAGAATACGTTGAGAAGAATCTAATTTCAAGAGTTAAATAGTATTGCTCAAGACAATGCACAATTTGAACATTGGATTCCCCTTTATGAATTTTAATTCATTAAGTATGGCTTTGTTTAAAGAAAGTGTCATACAATTTAAGTCATAATGTTGTCCAACATGATTATTTGTGCTTTACAAAACCATAAGAGACCCTACTCTCTTTAAGAGTCAATCTAGTCAAAAACTACAATGCATCTCGACATGTTTGTTATTTTAATATAATGGATTTTAGCAAAATTATTATCTCGTGTGATTTCTTTATGATCCAAAAAGGGAATTGGAAACTAACTTAGACTTTCTCATTTTTTTGTATGCTTTATATATTTCTCAATTTCCTCACATGAACTTAAAAAAATGGCATAATAATTAACACTTAGCATTAAAACTAAGATTAAACAGTAATCATATGAATAAATGAGACAATATCCAAACCAGATTGATAAGTGAGTTTACTATTTTTAGTTGTCTCCAAGTTCTCTCAATCAACAAATAGCTTCATTTCATCTCCTTTCAAAGGGATTATCCTTTTACAAAAATGGCTGAAATATTCTCCCAATAAAGGGATAGTTCTCTCCTTTACAAGGGAAAAATATTCTCACATTAAGTGTTTCATTCCTCTAGTAAAGAGATTACAAAGTTCTCCCAATAAGGGGATTACAACTCACAAGCAACCCTACTTGCTTATTGTCCTTCAAAGAGATACAAATCCTCTCTCCTTTTCAGAAAGAAAAATGGAATTTTATAGTTTTACATTGTCCAGAACTACTTCAACATTCTAAGGAGAAAATAACTCTCTATATCCAATAAATTAGGGTCTGGGCACAATTCAAGGGATAAGTTGAGAGAAAATGTCAACAATTCCCATGAATATATCAACATTATAGTAGACTAGGAAACTACAATGCTACATAGCTCTCATATTTACATGAGTTTCCTATTACAATAAAAATGAGAAATACCATAGAACATAAGCTCAAAATATATATTAAGGATTTCATTTTATTTTTGTCTGTTTTGCTCAAAACTTCAATGAGCCATATCTTTTGCATACGAAGTCCATTTGACCTCATTCAAATTGCGTCAGAAATATCCCTATGAGCTCTTCATTATGAAAATACTAGTTTCAGAAAAAATGGATACCTTATAAATTTTTCAAGTGTGGAGACCCTCTTGGATCATACCTCCCCACAAAAAGAACTTTTGGTCTACCAAAAGACTACATCCATGATCATAGTGGGTAAATTTGTTTTCTCTCTCATGTAGGGACGATTTATGTATTCTCCTTGCTGCCCAGCATTCTCAACAAACACAAAAAACTATGTTGCATATTAAGTGATGTTAAAATAGGTCATCATGTGTACAATTTTCCCCTTGTTGGGGTCATACATGCATCAAACATTCATAAAACCCTAGTGATATTATTGATTGTTATTCACCATGGAATCAATTCCCATGTTGATGCCACTTCATATTCCTCTTGGAAGAACACATTACTCATGTGCGTGCTAATGATACCCATCAACATGATTATTACTACTGCCATATTCCAAAAAACATTATGGAGTACCTATTTACCCATCTTTCCAAACACTACACGAAGTGGTAACAAAACTTGATTATCGACATAAACATCATAATGCAAAAAATGATACAACCTATTGTATGGATTTGTTCATAATGTGTTTCTCTTCTTAGATCGATGCTCCATTCTTCATTCTCAATGAGTGATCTACCTCCACACTTGCTCATACAAATGAAGTTAGATTGCTTCATTTTTTTCAACAGTGGAAGGTGATTTGGAGGTGTTAAATAAGCATGCTAGAAAAAGCTTGGATATGCAAATAAATTATCCATTTTCTTATGAATCCATTATGATATCCATTTCTTATGGATCCATTATGTTATCCATTTCTTATGGATCCATTATGCTATCCATTTATTACGGAATCATTCTAATAGATGATCCTCTTTGGGTTGCTCCTCCTCGATGGGAAATTCCTTTGATAGGTGGTCTTCTTCATGAATTGCCACTTGGACTATTGGTGTTTGACCAAATATTTCATCTTCTACCTCTGGGTGCATCCATGGAGGTGGGTCACAATTTTTAGCAAGGTAATTTCGGAAAAAACAAATAAACGCACCTTCATCAAGCTTTTCTTAAAACCTCATTCAAGGTCTTATCACCTCGATCGAGGGTTTATAAAACGCTCAATCGAGGTCTTCTTAAACACTCGATCGAGGGTTTAAGAACTCGATCAATGGTTTAAAAAAAGCTCGATCGAGCATCTATAATCGTTATAACTATAAATATGCAACAAACCCATGATTTAGGTCACTGCATTTGTTGGATAGAAAATGGTCATTTATATTCATTTGTAGATATGGGTCACTGAGTAATTGGAGTTATAGATATGATTGATCTCACGTTTATAACTCCAATTACTCCATGACTAATATCTACACATAAAATCTAGAGGAAGTGGCAGTAGTAATTATTTTACTTGTTTCTTCTTCAAGGTATGTACTATTACCCACAAGTATCATTCTTCTAGTCGAAATTATGTTTTATTAAATTTTATGATCATATAATTCTATGTTTGATTTTAATTGAATTCGAATACCTTGTTCCCATGAACAATGTGAGATTTTAAAAACTTTGATTAAAGAAATTTTTCGGTGTCCATATTCATGTGCACACACAAATATGAGCAGCCGAATATTTTTTTAGTTAAAGTTTTGAAAAACTTGATTAAGCTGCTAGCTCGATCAAGATTTTCTCTAACCGCACATAAACATTCAATAGAGGTATTTAAATACATGTGTAAAAGCTCGATCGATGGTTTTAGAGACCTTGATTGAACCCATAGCTTGATCTTGACATTGTATTTCCATATGCATCATGTAAAGTTTCATTTAATGAAGTATTCCAAAAGATGCTTAGACACCTTGTATTTTGAATCCCCATTTGAATTCATGTCTTTAAACATTTTCAATTCTTGTCGAAATAAGATGTAGTGTCATGTTTAGTTTCATACTTTTTGTTTTTTGGATCCCACAGTCGCCATAACACCTTTTCTTTTATTTATTTTCCTCAACTCTTATCATTATGAAACACCAAAACACTTAGTCACGTGTTATTGATGTAAATTCTAATGTCATTCAATAATTTACTAGCAAGATTAACTGCAAGTGTGTGGCACAATAACAATTTTGAAGAATAAACAATGCACATTGATATAACCCAAGGAAACAAGGTCATTTTTTTTTATGCTCACATTTTCATCTCTCTAAAGGTACTAAAAATACTTTGCTCCTTCATATATAATTTTTAATTTTAAAAAACTACAATTATGCGATATGACTCTGAATTTAACACTAATTTTTATCTTAATCATCCTGTTCTATTCCACCCTGGGCTCTAGGCTTTAAATATCTGACCCAAGGATCTATATCATAGATAGATCATAGTTCTGAGAATCCAGGTCGAGTGGACACAACTCTCCTAATTTCAACTCATCAACTGAATTGCATGCATCATTGTTCTCCTTGGTTCAATGTAAAAGGAATACTATGGAAATGATGCATGCAATTCACTTGATGAGATGAACTTAGGAGAGTTGTGTTCACTCTACCATGAATCTCAGGACTATGATCTACCTACGATATAGATCCTCGGGCCATATATTTAAATCCCAGAGCCCAAGGAGGAATAGAACAGGACGATTAAGATAAAAATTAGTGTTTTCAAAGTCATATCACATAATTGTAGTTTTTTAAATTTAAAAATTATATATGGAGAAAATTATTTTTAGTATTTAAAACCTTTCACTACATTTCTGTAACTCTAATTCTGAAAACATTAGGTTCAAGCAATTGTATACACATAGGATATATTGTTGATAGGAATCAAATGATGTTGAAATTCCTTACCAACCATTGATGACATAAACAAGCTAGATGTAGAATTCTAATGAAAACACACCATGATACTACTTGAATATAAGCATATAAAAAAAATTAAATGCATGTAGTTCACGGACTCTAAAATTATTGTTAAATCCCCAAAATGAATCCCTAACTTCACCATCAAGGTTCACAACTATTGGTTAAAGTTTTGAGTTATCATGCTAGGATGCATTGAAGGGTTTATTGTATCTACGTCATAGTCATTTTGCTACAAACAATTGTTTGTCCACTCGGTTACTTCACACAATATTCTTAATCAATGTAATATATATTGTTTTTTAAATCCATCCCTTTTCAACATAGAGTTCAATGTTTTTGTTAATATCTCTCGTCTAGAAAAAAAATTAAACTTCATTAAATTTGGTTATAAGGAGGGTCGCAAGGTCGCACATATGAGGCGCAACATATTATTATCACTACAAAAAACCTTTTTTTATGAGTGGAGTGAGTTGGCATGTCATGTTTCTTTCATGAGTCTTATCCATTTGCTACATTCTTAATGTACTCGTGTCTAGAGGAAACAGATTGGTAATAGGTTATAATTGTCAA
>LPNX011185070.1:40413-60070 GCA_001517045.1 Pseudotsuga menziesii
TTGTTTGTACACATTTATCTATACAATGAGAGAGTTCTAATTATATGTTAGGTGGACTATGGAAAGAGTTTTTTTGTTCCCTAAACTTTGATGCCTCTTTAATAGTTTCAAAAAACTCAATCTAAAAAGCAAATGACACCTTCCCTTGCTACTAGTATATTTCACTATGCTTATGAGCATTATATTATTTCTCCTTCAATTGTTCTTCTTATGCATTTATATTCTTATCATTTATTTGGATATGAAAAATAAAAATAAAAATAAATATTTACATTTATTACTATGTTGAGAATAAATATCCTTCTTCTTATTCTTTTTTATTTTATATTTCATTATTTTTTTAGTCTTTTACTTTTTCTTCTTTTTTTTTACATTTACCATCTTGAAAAAAATTATAATTTCCCATTTCCTCGATATTCTTGTGTAATTTTCTTTTTACTTTTTATTCATTATGTGTGAAAATAATTACTTAATGAACACTTATGCTTATTACTAGTTTTTTTTCCTAATGAGGTAGAGGTCTTTATTCCTGTCTAATTTTTCTTTTAAATTATCATAGTTGGGTCCTTAAGCCCATTTTTTAAATTTCCTACATGAGCATAATCTTCTAGGTATAGATTATGGTAGTTAGTGTCCACAAGATGTTAAGAACCAAGGGTCTAGAATTTACGTCCTCAATTTTTTGTACTAAATATAAATGTGGTGAGCTTGCATATAAAACCATGGTAGTCATGTACAAAGCTTTTTTTCGATTGTTTAACAGTAGCTCAATCGAGGGTTTGTTAGACCCTCGATCAAGGGTTTAATAAACCCTCGATATACCTTCTTTTAAAACCTTGATCAATGGATTTAAGTATCATGATCGAGGGCCTGAAAAATAGAGAATTATCTCTCTTACAAGAAAATCAATGCTTCTCTGTGTCTTCTAGGGGTGTAAACCTTTCCATTCATGGCACACAACTGAGCAGAGTTCACACCGATAGATTGATAACCGAATCCGTCACGTCCCCGTCCCTCTGACCGGTGAAGAGGACGCGGCGAACACCATAGCAGCTGGGACTAACAGCCCCATGAACATGAATCAATGCTGAGAATTAAAAGCTTAAACAACATGTATAACAGAATGCACAATTCTTCAATCATACAGCGGAAGCAATCATTTACATACAACCAGCATTCATCATGTTTGTCATTATTCATTTAACATCAATATAATTGTAGAGATAGACTAGCAGCACCTATCTGTTAATGAAGAATCCCGCAACCAGCTACGTCGCTGCAACGTTCCACTGAACCATAGGCCAGCGTGCTCATCAATATCTTAGCACACTGCCACCCCCGAGCTGGGCATGATTCCTCCAAGGATAAGGGTCATTTGCAGGCTGGCACATATCCAAGGGGACACACTCAGCCAAACCAACACCGCTGGGTTTATCAGGCCATCAATAGACAGCCCCAAACATAACAGCAACCATGCTCACCACGATGAGATGCAAACAGCAGTCCATCCTGGACAATTAAGAAAATGGGAAGACTTACCCAGTTCCCCACTGGGGAAAAAGGTTACATACTCCTCACCTGTGCGTGAGGAGGGGTTACATACTCCTCACCTGTGCATGAGGAGGGACGGCTCCGCTGATTCCCGTGGATGGACAGACAACCACGGAATTGAACTCGCTTCCCTCTGCGCGCGGATGAGGAACAGACCACAATGGGAAACGAACAGCCCCAGAAAACAAGCATGGTGAGGAACTCGACCAACCGCCTGCGTGAGGATGAAAACAGACCGTCTCCCTCTCGGCGTGAGGAAGAACAGACCACGACCTCTGCGCACGAGCAGGAAAACAGACCACGCTGAAGATGGCGGTGGAGGTGAAGACCAGACGCGTGAGGAGATGAACCGACCTCCGCGTGAGCGTGAACCCCCGCCCAGGGAAGAGTGCGTGAGGGAGAATAATGGGAAGACGTGGGTGGAGTGGGCATGTGGGCAAAGGACTGACAGTCCTACCACACCCACCACCAAAGGCAATAACTGCCTCAACCACTAGCAGTCATAACTGCTTCAACTACCCAAAAAAATACATTAAAGAGGTTGACAAGGGAAGATGGAAAATCAACAAGGTGACAAAACATGGGTTTTTCCCCCATAACCAAGGTTTGACATCCCCCACCCCTTATCCTTTGGAACCATGCCCTTTTCATTCAACGTTGCAATGTCGTAGCTGGTTGTGGTTTTAGTTTTATTTGATGTGCGTGTTTACATGATGCCAATTATAATGTGCCTTATAGCATGACATACCATCGGTAATTATCCCCATTGCCGAAACATTCACAACCAAATCGATGGTGGGGCTTTTGCCTTGAGCTCCTCACCACGATCAATTACATTATATGCATCATGCAAACGGGGTCGAAACTGGGGACATTACAGAATCCTCTATCCATTGAGGTATCATGCATTTGTTTTGGCATTCATATGGGTTTTTTTAATTAGTTCTAAAACTTACACTTAGAAAACCTGACAACAACTTCGAAGCAGCTCAAAGAAAAATCCGCGAGGTAAAAAATACACATCCAAAAATTTCTTAAAAATGCACATCCCATACATCGACGTGTCCTCTTCAAAAGGGTATCTTTGGTTTTTTAATTTTTTAAAACAGTGAAAAAAAAGTTGGGATGGACACACATGTGTATAAAATGATGTTGAAATTAGATGTGGTCACTTTCAAAAAATAATAAATAATTGTATATTGAAAAATAAATTAAAAAAAAAATATGCAGACCACGGTTCATTTTGTGTAGATCATGGTCATATATTTTTTTTAAATTATTAATGCAAGATTGAATTATTGGGGTTGGACACGAGCCACTTATTAACTCCTTCAAATTTTTAAGGTCACACAGTTCATTAAATGAAACATTTCACACATTAAATGACATCGGAATACTTTAAAAAAATATCATTGGGAAGCCAACATAATATTCTACAATTTTGTTTTTTACTACAAGTCAAAATTCACATGGCATATATGCGTTTCGAGGGCTTCTATCTAGCACATGAGTAAAAAATCAGGTTTTCATCGCCAAATTTGGCCAAAATGTATTAATCACCTTCATGGAATCACCCCTCTTCCTTTGTGGATTCTTACATAACTTCCTTGTAATGTTTTGGATGAATTTGTGGATGAATTTTAGAACACTTGTTAACCAAATTGACCACTCATTACAATTAGCGTAATAATTCCTGCCCATTTTTTGGATAGTAAGTATTTCTTTCCATCCTCCCCAATTTGACTTGGAAAGTGGTCTTCGCATGTTGTCTCTTTCTAAAGGACATGATATTCCTATGTTTGTACTTTATTTTCCAACACGTTTCCACACAATGGTTATTTAATCCACAAAGTACATGGATATGAATACCACATTTTTTTCTCACCTTTTAGGGCTAGCCTTTGTACAAATATGATCAGGGAAAAGTGTTTAAACTATTCCTTCAGGATGTACATCTCTCTTTGGATATGCTTAGCATTGTTTCTTAATGTTTTTCCCATTATTGATAGGTTGTATCTTTCTCAATTCTATCATGCACTCACTCTCACCATCATGGAGGGGTGCATCATCTCCTTGCATGGATTGTTTTCGTAGAGTTAGTGGATTGGGCTCTTCTCTTGAAGCTTATTTTGTTTCAATTGTATTGGATCATTCCCCAACTCCTACTTTTCCATATCCTGCATAACAGGGTCTTTCCTCAACCTATATGGGATTAGTCATTCCTTGGCCATTGATACCAAGTCCCTTTCCATTAAATCCCATCTTGCTTAGAAACTTAGAACCAGTACCCCGAGTATGCTTCTCAATTGTGACCAAGAAAAACATCCATGAATTACATGTTGAATTACTTATAGTGCATACCTCAATTATGGTTTTGCATCTATGGTAAAGGATGGTGTCCTTTGCATGGTAGACTTTTCTTTCTCCTCTACTTCTTCATTGTTCTAGAACTTTTCCAAAATTTCGTCCATGGCTTGCAACTCAAGTTACAACCTTTGAATGGTTCCCATGAGAAATTATCAATGGAACAACAATCTATCTTGCAACTCTTGCTTATCATCCTCAGAAAAATGCAATATTCTTCTCAATTCAAATTTTTCTCATTTTATGTTGATTTATGTCTTCAAGCTCTTAAATTATTTATCTCTTCAAAGATTTTCCCATTATTGTCCTTTTGCAACCAAGAAACCTGCACTTTCAAATTGCAAATAAACAAATTGAAAAATCTAACACAAAGCAGAGAAAAAAAAAAGTGTTGAAAAAAACAATCGAACAACTGCTCTAACTCGCTTAAATCACCCAAAAGCATAATTGTGCTTAGATCCCCTTATTCCAAATTCAGAGTGGTCCAAGGGAAAATAAAATCAATCTTAAATCCTTATAAGTGATTTACAACAATAAGCTCCCATTATAAGCGTTGAAAACTCCATTCACCACTTTTCAAACACGTGTTTAACGATACAAGCAACCTTTCACTTGTTAAACACATGAAGGAAATTGCAATGGAAGACTATCACAAGGATTATTTTAGTGCTCCACCCAAGAACAAATATTTTGTAGATGCCAAAAAAAATCTATGAACTCATTTCCATTTGTAGGGATGGTACGTGAAATTTAATGTCATGCTGCAACACTTGTCATGGCTAGTCCTCCACGTTGCTATTTTCATGTGATCTGGTATATGGAGATGAGCAGACTAAGTATGTGGCCTTGGAGAGCACAGTTTCTATTGTAGCCCAAGAACGTCAAGATTTATCTAGCATGTACATTCATGTTGGATAAGAAAGCTGGCATGGCTCCCTTCGGGTCCAAGGAGTCGTCCATTGATGAATTTGTTTTACGCTTTTCGACTTCCGACAACCCTGTCCGTTGGCCCATTCCGACCCTTTCCATTTAACCTCCATCACCTGTCATCCATCGTCCTGCTGCCACCTCCGCCCACCATCCATGAGGTAAAGTCATGCATTAATGTTTTTCTACCAACCTGGGCATTTTCAAACCACGACATATCCTGCTTCCCTGTTCCTGGATCAATTTTCAAACCACCATCAATCTGTCTCCCCCTGTTCTAATCCTTGGTGTGGAAAGCTTCAAATCGCATAAGTTGGTGTGGGTTACACACGTTCCTGGATCACTGCTGTTGAAAGTTATTGATCCCCATAAGCTGGTCCAGGTTGCATATGCTGGTGACGGAGATTAGACATTGATAACCAGATGCCACAATCTGTAAGGTACCATTTCAAAAGCATCAAGCTAAGATTATAAGTTCAGTTATGTTTTCGTGAATACCAAGTTAAATGTAGCGCTAAGTGAATACTACGTGAATTACCAAAATTGCCTCCAGGAGGCAGGCCAGCGGCCGCAATCAAGATTAGGAAACTACCTATTGATCCAAATTTGCTACAGATCTAGGGTGAAAAAGAGTGTATAACATTGTGCGAAATTAATGAAAAATATCATTAGAACAAGTATTTGACAAGAGAATGAGGGTAAACGAAAATTTTCCTACTGGATCCGTGGAAACTTTTCCCTCTTGCATAAAGGATTTTGCCGTTGTATGCAAATTCCTTTTGAGTAAATAATCATAAATGTAAACATCGATCATGTATTAAAAATGGAAAACAAAATCATGGGTAAAATTCCATATTATAAGCAGAATGAAGAAAGACTTCATTTTCTAATGACAGAGTGATCTCTAATGTATAGGATAAGTTCCATTTCAGGTAACCACTTTTTGAAAACAGGGGATACTATAGAGGAAGGCAATAACCAACAGTAAAATATGATTAAATTGTAGAAAAACTTATGAAAATGGTTGACTCAGAGCTCCACTTTGAAGAATAGCTAAGTATACCATATAAATTATCATCAGACTCAATGATCAATAATAATTTCTCCACCTTAATGAGATTGAATCTGCAATTCTCCACATGAACAGTGATTCTTGTAGGGAGAACTGTCGCTTCACACCTGAATTAAATTAATATAACAAGGTTATCAATTATCAAAACATAATTCTAGTCACCGGAGCATAGTCAAACTGCTGAAATATTTCTACTAAGCCAGATGCTGCTTCTAGTGTGATGAGATGTGATATATCTGTAAAAATTCACAAGGATATTAAGTTTTGGTGTCATATATGATATGACAACTATAAAAGAAGAAGCTGAAAAATAAAATGTACGAATTAATTAGAAACAGTAAACTGTGCAAATCCAATACATAATGTAATTAGCACGCTAGGCTATGTGAAGAGACTGTAGAGACAGTAACAACTAAACAACTCCATGTAAATTGTTCATAATAATTCCTGTGATAATGCTCAAGGCCACAAAGGTAATATTCCAGGTTCATTTCACTTTGTATGTTATATATGTTACAACCCCAAATTTTTGCAAAAAATTAAAAATTTTCGAGTTAACAATAAATGTTATAACCTGCAGTTTTACTAACGGCAAACAGTTAACCTCAATCTTAGTCAATTAAGTGGTTTCTTAACAATTTATTTTTCATAGTAGAATAAAAATCTTTTGTGTAATATCTGCTTCAGATTACTGATTAGCTCTTTATGTCAGTAGGTGGAATTTAATTTTAGATCTGGGGATTACTTAGTATTCATGCTATCGCAGATGAATACTGTTTCTTACAGGTTTTTACAGGTATGATCGATCGAGTATATATATTTTAAAGATTTATTAATGTCAGCAGTATTTTAATTGCAAATTAAAAAGCTTAGTACAATAAGCTGCTAAACACTAGACATCTACTGCAAGGTAAAATCATTTGATTTACATCAGTTGTTCAGATAAACAAGCTTAAAGGAAGTGTAATGTCAATATAGTATAATTGTGACTTTATCATTAGACTTTCAGTTATGTGAATTTCTTCTTTAGTCTAAGTGTTTAATAATACTCATAATCAATTGTTTTAGTTGACAATATTTTTGCAATATTATCTTGTCTTGCTTGTATAATCGTTTGCCCTTAAAAGTTATTTTTATAGGGTACTCATAGCCTATTATCTTATAAACAGTAAGAACTTTTGAATATAGAAACTAAGGTCATCAAGCTCTTCTACAAGAGCTTACGGCTACCCATACTTTGTTTCTATAGTTTAACTCTGAATTTTACTTACTTTTGAAAATGTAAAAGGATCGATTTTATCATATTATCAGTTTTATCTATATAACCATATTACTGTCCACTAGACAATTTGATGAACATCAAACCAAAATGAAGTAGTCCCAATTATTAACAAGTAATGTCACATAACTATACGACATATTCTTGTGATAATACCATTATCTTTAAAAATGTACTGGTCCATAGTTTTCGATGTTATAGGAGTTATCAATTCATTTATAATTCTTAACTATACATAAATGACTTGTTTGATGAGCCAATAATCTACAAAAGTTTGTTATTGTCACAAATTCGAATCTAGCCTTAACTTCTTGGCATTATTATAAGATACTTCTATAAAAGTTAGACTTAGAAAATTTCCTAAATAAAAGGGTCTACTATACCCAAGCTCTAATAACGAGTGGTTTAACAAGGGTTAACTTACCATGCATTTACATTCCAAACTTTATTGAGTTCAAGTTTTCAAAGTACAACTCAAGGGTCTTAATCCTTTTTACTAGAGTTGCCATGGTCTTGTAATAGTTAATATGCATTCTCGAAAACCATATTAAAGACTTAACTAAGTCTAAATCTAAAATCTTAACATGTATCCTATTCTATCTAACTTATTAATGCTAAGTTAGAAAGTAATTATGCCAACACTCAACACGTTATGATAATGTATAACATAAAACAATATATGTTAAAGTAGTGAGGGTTTGGCATAATCCACGTCGGGTTTTAATCTTGTAATTATGCATGGCTCAAAGCTTGGTCAACGTACACTCTTCTACGTAAATGACTGGTGATTAGGTGCTAATAATACATATTGCTGATGATTAGAGTTTGGCTCCACATTATTGGGTTGTTGATAAATTTTCTACCCTGCGCTGTGAAAACAAACATTAATATAATTTCCAAGCAAAACTATGGAACACGACCCTCGTTTGTGAAATAAATTTAAAGAAACGTGGAGCAATTATGTCCATGTGTGAAGCATATAAAATGCTCAGGAAACTTGACCTAAGGCATTGTTATTCCATAGTTTACACTGCTCCAGGGCTCGCCTTCCATGGCCGTCGGCGTTCTCCTAGTTATTGCCACCTTAAACCTTGGCTTTGTGCTGTTTCCATTCTCCAAGGAGTGGTTTTGATTGTTAAACTTCCTCTGTCAGTCGTGGAGCTATTCTTCCTTTGCTGAATGTGCTTCGCTGCATGAAACCTTCTCCTTAACGTCTATGTAGTTGGTGAATCTTCAGTTTCCTTCTCGACTCTTCGTAGCTTGCTGCTGTGTGAGGTTTTCATGAGTTAATAGGTTCTCCATTGTGTCTTTGGTAGGTGACAGTGCTTGCGAACCGGCTCACTTTACTCCTCGTGACAGGTATAATTTTCATACACCATTCTTTTATACTCAGCAAGTTTTTAATACAATAATTATCGTAAATTCTCACATGTAAAAAGGTTGCTGACAAGGGTTTGCATTTTGTTGCAAATGTTTGTGGAAGTGTAGCCCATACAGGGATAAAAGACTACCCCTGCGCTAGCCGTGGCTCATGGCTCCATTTCAGGTAAGCCCCGTGGTTTGAAGGATGGATTCTCACCTTAGATGCAGTTGGGGTGGTCGTTGGTCTCACCCAAGGTTTGAATACCCTTTCTTGTTTCGTCACAAGTTAAACTGTGATGTTTTTAAGCTGTTTACAGGTTATTATAATTATATTTTTAAAATCAAACCCTCGACAGGGTGATTGCACTTTGTGAGTGTAGTATTTTGGTTGAAGCTTAGCTTCTCTATTAGTTTTGGAAGTATACTAGCGAAGATAGATTCGCTGCAATATATGTTTAATAGTTGGCCATTGAGCCGTACTCTGTAAAGAATTAGGGTTTATACCCATTTTGAAAATTTAAGAAGATAAACTATGTTTGAGTATTTATCCGGTTTTTATATGTTTAAATTTGAAAGTTGTACTCACAGCCGTGAAGAAAATCTTGAATATTTGATGAAATTCGTTGGTTAGGGTTTAACCTATAAAACCCTGGTTTGGTTTATTTTACTCTTAAGTTGATAATTATATTGTTTTCTTTATTTTAGTTTATTTGTCCTTTAAGGACTGAAAATGAATTATTTTAATTTTTTTATAATGATTACACAGTTTACAAGTGGAATGATTATTAAGTCGGAAATGGCAATGTTTTTAGTTTTTGAGGGTTTAAATCCCAATAATTAAGTATATGTTGTCTTTAATAGACTCTGTTTCTTTTATAGAATCCATTGCGTCTGTTAGATAATAATTGAAAAGATATTAACCTAAGTATGACCTAGGTTACTATGATACTTAGATTTATTTATAATTTATATTTCAAAATTTATCATTTAAGCTCAATTCATGAGCTAGGGTTTTAATCCCTTTTATTTTTCATAGGATAGTATTTTCCTATGTTATTACCTTGTAATTATTGTTGTTGTAATTATTAATTATTATCCTATAGTTGTTCTATGTTTTAAGAATAATAATAATAATAATATTTACATTTATAGTACTATTATCTAAGTAGTACATCCATTCTTAAGTTTATATAATAGTTATGACTGAAACAGTCTGTAATATTTGCGTTAGTTTTATTTAATTTGTATCTGTGGATTACTTAGAATACAAAATTGAAAAACCTCCATACTTATCAGTGTTCTTTATATTTACATTGTTCTACAGAATTATAATATAGTTTACAGTATTTTACTTAACTCTAAGTTACTTCTGTCCTTTAACTATTAAGCTCGGTAAGGACTATTGTAATCTTTATCATATTATTTGATTTTAGTTCAATTGGATACAGATAATATTAATTATTACTAAGGAAAAAGCTATCAGTAATATATTTATACCTATTATCAACATAAACTAGTTGATGAAACTAATTCTTCTATTTCTAACTAAAAGTATAGTTTAGAAAATAATTGCTAAAATTCATCTACTGATATCAGTCAGTACTATAAGTAAAATTATGTATTAACCTGCTATTTGGCCAGTCTATTTCTAATGACATGTCTGCAAACAATTAATAATCTTCTAAAAATCATCTATCTACTAAAAGGTAACATATCATTACTCTGAACATGAGTATTCAATTCATTACAATCCTATCATACTTTATATACTTAAACAAACTACCTGTGTTAGAGTACGATCTGGATTACTCCAGATGGGGAAAAACACAGGTAGGATTTATCTTTCATCCTAGTACAGATTTAATCTAGAATAACTAAGAGGTTTAACACAGCATATCATAACATCATTAATTTACTAACCATACATAGAGATTAACTATAACACAGGAATTGAAAGGAAAATGAAACCTGTCTTTTTAAGCTGGACGACAACAGCAATGGGAGGACGTTCCTCCCTACCAACTCCTAGAGAGCGCTCAACAGCGACTTCTCAGGACCCCTGAGCCTATTCTGGTCTACTTGGCTGGAACTAGGTGGAGCAATTAACAAAGTACCCATCCTGAGAGTCAATACCAACTATGCATACTGCAGTAAGATCTTTCAACTGTAAAGCTGCACTAAATCAACTTCCTGCAGTTTACCCCTCAAAAACCTTCCTTCAATTTTCCCTTTCCCAATAAATTCCTTGAAGTGCATTCACCTGAATGATTCTTCTCCTGGAATGAGTAGCCTCAACTCTCTACATTGGGAATTTTTTAATAAGATTTCCTAGGTCTTTTTGGGTTAGTTGTCATTAATTGAGCCACCTGCTCTGATCCCACTTTCTTGGGGGATCATGACCCCAAATGTAGGGAATTTGCCACCTGCAACATAGGAAGTGTTTGAGGATGCTGCCACTTGTCTTTTTGCTCTCCACCTAGTTCCTTCCACCACTTGACCAATAACACTCTTTTTAACAGCTCTCCCAGACTGTTGTCTCCACTTTTTATTTATTAAATATTAAATATTCAGAATTACATTCCACATCCTTGACTCTGCTGAGTCATCAGTTTCCACTTAGCATTAAATTTAACATAATGTTTGGGAATAATATAAAAATAAAATAACATTATTTTACAAAATTGGGGCATGTGACAATATATACCATTTTAGTGATAGAAAATGATTGTATATGATTGGTTATTCAACCAGATAGTATCAGTTAGTTTGTTGTCTACTTAGCACATTTCATACTAAAACATTGTTATGTGTAAAACAATATTTTGTTCAAGCTGTAAGGTACCATTTCAAATTTGCATCGTTTCCCCTAAGAGGGACAGAAATGATCTATATGAGATTACCATAAATACCCCATTTGGGAAGATTATTTTGGATGTTGCAAAGCTGAATAAAACAAAATTGAGGTATGCCGTTTTGACAAATTTTGGGTTAGATGAATTAAATCTTCCTCATTTTCTTACTGGTGTTTAAATCATTTTTCTGGTAATTTTCAAGCTACTACCTAAGAATTATAATTATTGTATTTATATTGTTCAAGGTCAAGCAAGTATTTGACTTTAAACAAAGACAAAATGTTTCTATCTTATTGCATAATGTATATTTTCACATTCTCATCTAGAGTTGTATAGATTCCAGTTTTGATATTTTATTTATTTTATGTAAACCATATTAGGTTGAAGCATCAATAAACCAAACCAACTGGTTAGGTAATTCAATTGTTACTCACTAGGCCTTTTTGTTTTCCTTTTCAATATCCACTGTACTTTCATATGTATGTATCTATTGAATCTATGTGATAAATCTAAAAATTTATTGACATCTCCTGAGAAATTGTTTTCTTTTTGCAGCTCGTCTGATACAAATAGGATGGTGCAAGAATGGACACTGTGCATTCAAGTGTCCTGTTATCCCAACTCAGGACAAGCCATCATTGAATATGTCCTGCGCAAGAATTTTTTGAATGATGCTTTCCAAAGGAAAAGAGAGATTCATGGGAGGACAATGAAAAACGAAGCTTATTACATTGCGCTTATAGAAGGACTAAAAACAGCCAAAATGTACAGTGCCAATGACATATGTGTGTACACCAACTCTAAACTTCTATGTAACCAAATGAAGGGAATATACCAAGTAAGAAAAAGGAATTTAATATTGCTTCATGTAGAAGCAAGAACCATTGTTGCTGAATTTCATTCCTTTACGATCAACCACCATTCAAATATAAATAGGATTTTGTTGATCTATTGTCAGATGAAATGTCCACTCCAGGGAGGGTGAAAAATGAAATGTTATCAACATCTATTTCATCAAAATTTAGGCTTGTACATTGTTACACATTTTTTATATGTGTATTCTTTTTTGTTGTAATTGTTTTGGTGTCACTCATGGTGTGGATCTTTTAATAAATAAGAATGTTTGCCCCACGATGTAATGGTTGGTGTAAAATTGTAAGTTTGTGCCATGTATAATTTTCAGCATGTTATCATTGTTCAATAAAAAGATATTGTTGATGTATTGAAAGGTTGTTTCTATGCTTTATTGTTTATGGTTTCACATTATTTAATGGTTCATTTGTAATGGATATTTATTATGGATATATCTTTGGAGGGGCTGGTTTCACAATATATCACCTTCCTCTTGTTCATTTGAAATCTTAACAGTGCAAGCTCAATAGTTCTTTATAAATGTGTCCTGGAGGCCTTCCTCATTAGCTGATATGTTTGAAATTTAGAATACATTTAGATTGTTACCTTATTCCTTTCACTCTATACTTTTCCTTATTTGATGTCATTAGCAAAAGTGTGGTGCAATATGCAAATGTTGTCTAAGGAAAAAGTTGAAAAAAGGTTTAAAATGTAGACACGTGTGTTGATGTATGTACTGAGTACCATGTAATTATAACAATAAATATCTATGGTAGGATTTCAACCCAACTCGCGGGATGCTTATAGTTATACATTATAAAAAATTGAACCAATGTTTGATTGATTGCCTTAGAATGGCCATTCATATGTGAATAAAAAATTATGTTCCATAATATAGGTGGGATTTTCAAATGTTGTTGTGATTCTGAAGGAGGTGAGGACACTTGGGCATGCAAGATTGCTCCATTATTTTATCAATGCAGCCATTGGAGAGGACACTTGTATATGCAGGATTGCTCCATTATTTCATTAGCGCAATCATTGGATACATTTCTTAATTCAAAAGGATTACCAGATACATTGATTTCAGGCCCTCTAAGGAATAAGTTATATGTTTACATAGCGTGATACCGATGCCAATTAGGGCTACTAATATTGTCTAGATTGGACCATAACTCTTCTTAATCTTGTGAGCTTGATTACTTTTGAAAGAACATGCTAAGGGAGATGGGTTTTTTTCCTACTCTATTGAGTTTCATTAGTTTTGGACTTGGCATTCCCACTGGACTCGTTATTGGTTATTTCATGTTTATTTACTTCAAGCCCAGTGAGGTGCAGGTTGGTATTTGATTGCTTTTGTTTTTTTTATTTAGATTTGATAGTGGTTTTAGTTATTTGTTTTTATAGTTTTGTATAATGGAGCATATTTGGTTATTATATCAAGAATTTGATATTAGGCAATGAGTGCATAATTGTTGAAAACATGCTAAAATTGCATTGATTTTGGTTTGGATAATCATCGCCTCCCATCCATCGGTATGTGAATCCTTGGAGAAATAAATTGGCTTGTTAATTCTGATTATAACAATCATAAATAGAACAATTGTTACTAATTCAATGTAACAACTATAAGCATGCCAATACTAAGAATTCAAATATTGAGCACCATAAAATCTCAATCATAAACAAATCAATATATGGATAATAAGCATGATATATGAATCACAATAAAAAAAAGAGGACAATGATAAACCTATCAATACTAAGAATCTGGAAAGAGGCATATCAATATATAAAATGTCAATATCAAAATTAACAAGAATGTTTGTAAGTGGACGGAGCAGATCTTCCAAGCCACGGGGGGGGCGTGTGCGACTAGAAAACATGGAGTTATGTTTGAACCCTGAGCTCAAAACCCAAAATCAAATCTATTTTGCCAAAAATTGTATATCAGTGGATGGGAAACATTTCTTATGAAAAACCAAATCAGTACAAACCACAAACACACACACATAAGCGTTGTTCATGAATCCTCGTCCACTGATATTTGAGGTTTTGGAAAAATGCATGAACTAATCTAATCTATTTTTCCAAAATTAGTTATATTAGTGGATGGGAAGCAATTTTTATGCAAAACCAAACCAGTTCAAATGCACACATAAGAATTGTTCATGAATCCTCATCCACACTTATATGTGAAGTTTAGGCAAAATGAATGAACCAACCAATTCTATTTTTCCAAAACTTGTTATAGCAGTGGCTGGAAAGAAATTCTTATGCAAAATGAAATCAATTCAAACACACACATAAGCATTGTTCACTACATTTATTATTAGACGGGGTGTTTCAGTTTCCAAATTCATAGCTATAGAATGTCAATTCATTTGCATTGTCTTCTTACTCCAATTGTTTTTTCAGGATACAAGTATTCAAAACCCACAACGAGAAGTTCTGATAAAATACATGCATCCATATTGTGAGCATAACCCTAGCCATAAATGAAAAACATTAAAAAAAACATATTGAAATGATTACCAATGCGTACAAAAGCAAGATCATAGGGATTGGCAGATGGCCATCGTGGCTGCAAAGCCAACAAGATATGAATTCATTGTGTGTACAATGTTGTTGAAGTCTCGGATGGGTAAGTTGTTGGAATGGGTTCCAAGGCTCACAATAGAGGGGCGGAACCCAGACTGAAAGGATTCAAAATTTCCTACGCAACGACAGTTCTATCCCCAATGTTAGTACCAGAAATTGTTCTTAGACTACTAGAAGAACAAGCCAACACAATCTCAAAAGTAAAATTAAATAAAATAGGTTTTAGGGTTTTGGTTTATGGTTTTAAAAACTTCATCACCAAGGAGGAAATAAACATCCACAAGCTAATACAGAACTAAATCATGCAAGTTGGATAGATTGGGGATCAAACACATCCCAATAAGCCATAAACATTACACATGAAATATTAATTCCACCCACGGGCTACAAGCATTTACATGAATAAACCTTTAAACAGGAAAAGAAATTATAGACTGAACAAACAACCATATCATAAATGAAAAAGCATGACATGTAAAAGGTATTATCAATTTATATATAATCAATAGCATTCATCCACTTACATAAGAGTAACAAATGCTAGCTTGAGAAATCAAAGCTCCAAAAGCCTCTCCTTGAGTGAAAAATCCCACCCCAAAACTGTATGTTTGTCTTCATTTTATCATTACAAAAGTAAAGTAGTTCCATAACTACCTTCTAGGTCAAAATTTGAAACAGTTACATCAATTAGTTACATGATAACTCAAAATATTTAAAGACAATTAACCCAAAAATAGAAAATCGGATTTGGGGAAATTTGGCGAATTTCTGAAAATTTGGGTCTCAAAGACGCCTTCATATATCTCGATTAGGAACACGTGAAAAAAATGAGAGAGTTTGTTTTTAATGAGTATGTTATGAACAAAAACCTCTCTTGGTTTTTCAAAATTCATCTTCAATTGATCGGAATATGTGTTGCCAATTTGTGACTAAAATAGGAAATTATTAAATAATTCAAACCCTAAAAATAGGCCACAAAGATGAATTCGAATCTCTCAAACAATAACAGTTTTTCCAAAACTAAGAGAGGTTTTTGTGAATGAGTCTATTGTGGACAAAAAAATCTTTTGGTTTTCCTGAATTCATTTCCATATCCTCGTAATCAGCTCCCAATGACAATGACAAAAACAGGAAAAACAAAGCTGCTACAGGAATCTCCTCATGAAAATATTTGAGAAAGGACTCAAAAATGAGAGTTAGATTATAAATCAAAACTTGGAAACAACTTTTATTATAAGTTTTTGAAAGCTTAAAGATGTACATATTAACTAATAAGCCCAAAATACAAACCTTAAAATGAAATAATTCAACCATTAAAAGCATTAAATCCAACCAAAATTGTTGATTGTCAAAAATTCTTAAAATCAACATAAAATGTAAAATCATTTTAAACCAACAGTTGAAAATTAGGACAAAAAGAACAGATAAACTAAGAACAAGATCTAGTTATAACACCCGGCCTGTTTAGAATAGTAATCTCCCATGAATATTAAGGCCTCTGTTGGCACTTATGGTTTTGATCCTGAAATGATCTGTTTCCCAATGAAGGAAAACTTATTGTCTTAGATAATGAAAGAAAGTGACTATACCTAAGAGGGAAATCTAATCTAATTTAATCCTATTTTAAGAAAATGTTTTTTTTTTGCAGATTAACCTGAGATGAAAATAGATAAGCATGTTCATCAATTTAACAGAAATGTAAAAGAGATTTAATTACGTATCAACTCAAATTACTACCAATCAATTAAAATTGGTTGATGGTAAGTTAAAGATTTAGAAACATTCAAGATTAACCTGTCGTTGATATGTCAATTAAAAAATTAACATAAATTATAATCGTTTGTAAACCATTTGCAGAAATAGATAAAAGCTTTAATTGAATAAACTCTTGTAAAACATTAATTGGGCATAGATCACAAGAAAAGATAAATCGAAGTTGTAAATAAATGTAATTATGAATTACAAAAGATGAGCAGTAATAGTGAACAACCTAAAATGGAAAAATCAATATTTATCAAGGAAAATTGAATAAATAGACATAAAGAGATTTAAACGAAACACATTGTAGAAATAATATATCAATGCTATGGGAAATGATGCTAAGAAGAAGAACAGGAAATAGATCTTGCTACTAAGAATTCTCACAAGCATACACAGGAAAAATAGAGAGAAGAAAAGAGATTGAATCACATGAATGAAGAGATGAATATCGGTGTGTATCCTTCCATTGAATAATGATGAATAATAGTGTACATAAATAGTACATCCCTCATAGGAAAATCAAGTTGTATGGAGACAACTCATAAAGCTCAAAAAGGTTGACTTACCAAAATATAGCAAACCCCCATAGGTGGCTAAAGCACTTCCCAAATCTATCAAGGACCTAACGAGTTGGAAAAAGAATGAGTGAGTTGTCAAGGAGATGGAAAAAAACATGCTAATCCTAGAAAATGGAGGAAAAGTCATAAAGGATGGGTTGGAAACAAAAGCATCCATTTTCCTAGTTTGACTAGCTTTACCTTATCCATAGAAAAGTAGAAAAAGCATAATAAAGCAGAATCTGTTGTAAAGTGTTGTATACTAATTTTGGATAGTCAAAAGGTGGTCAAGATAAACCCAGAATTAGAAATAAATCATTCCTAGGGTATAGATGGCATGTATTGACTTTAAGGTGCAAGTGGATGCCAACTAATTAAGCTAGTGGGTGAATAATTAATCAAATAATGATTAATTATTTTATCATAAGTTATGAGTGGGTTTAATATATTCCAACACCCCCCTATAAGTATGACTTTATGATGGTATGCAAAAAATATAGATGCATATGGGGCCCAGCAACAAGGCTATGGTCACCCTTTAACAATTATTATGTCCAGAAAAGTGAGGAAAGAGGCAAAGCCACATGGGGAAAATCCTCCCTCAAGATAGGAAAAGGCACAAAATTTCATTACATGAAATTTCAACTCAAAATTGGCCTCATAAGGAAAATTAATAAAATAATACTTAAAATAATAAAATAATATTTATTAATTTTGGAGGAATAAAAGAAAAAACTACTTTTTTGTTTGTATTTGACATATCTCCCTGTTTTTTTATTCAAATTTCGATCGAGAGAGCTCGTTGGATGTGGAATTAAATTTTGCATCCAACGAGTACCCACTCTGCATACTTTTGACAGGCCCCACTACCCCAAAAACAAGAAATACCTAAAAAAACGTGATGATGACATCATCATCACGGATTTTCAGGTATTTCTTGTTTTTGGGGTAGAGATGCCCATAAAAAGTATGTCGAGTGGATACTCATTGGATGCGGAATTTAATTCCGCATCCAACGATCTCTCTTGATCGAAATTTGAGTAAAAACACAGGGAAATATGTCGAAAATACGAACAAAAAAAGTATACCTATCCCCAAATTTATATTAAAAATTTGTTTAATGGGTGCTCCCTTTTTTAATTTTAAAGCATTTTGATTGGCTAATACATGATGACATGGAATTTATATTATTTTTGGAAGTCCCATTTTAAATTGAAATTTCAACTAATGGAAATATGTCTTCAAGATATCTTCATCTTCACTTTAATGAGTTGAATGAACTGCTTCTCGATGAAGGACTTGCTGAAGAAATCATGAACTCCATGATCATGTGCTAGAGTGTAGAACCTGCAAGAAGAAAGAGGAGAGACTCCTTGTATCTCATCATATGATGAATTAGGAGCATTATCTGAATGCTTATTGCTGCTGTCAAACTCTGATCTGCAAACATAATTATGGAAAATAGATCAGTGCATACTCATTTCCAAAGAGTACAAAAATTAAGGCAATTTATTTCACACCCAATTCCCTGAATAGCTGCAAAAGTGTGATGTGAATCACATGTCAATATTCCAATCTGATGTAGCACCTTTCCAGATATGATATGAGGCTAATAAAAATCTGATATATCAGAAATATTAGCATATGGAACAGCAAATACAAAGGATTCAGTGGCTCCATGAGGATATAGGGCTAGACTAGGAAAATTATGAGCAACTAGGGAAAGCTGATAGGTGTAAAAATCTGAATGATGGATGGGCATAAGATCTAAACCATAAGTGTTTATAACATATACAAACATGTTTAATATCATTCCAAATATGACTAAGGACATGGATAACCAGCCACTGAAAGATAGGAAAGACTTCAAACCATGCAAGATAAGTATCACTGCATAAGAGACCAATGAGGAATCAACTAGTGAACCAGGGAATTGTATAGTCTTAGGATTATTCAGAGCTATGGTAGATGGTATGGATGGTGGTATGATATGTGTATCAACCTATAAATATTATTCTAAATAAGAATCCAAAGGATCACTTATAAGCATATCAGTAGACGCATGGGAATACACTGGTAATGAATCCTCTATATGAAAGGAGGAAAGAATGAGATGTTCACAATATTCAAGGAGGTTATGGGTATTGATGCAAATAACAAAGGAGGAGATTCTGAAGAACATGAGATCAAGTAAGTTAAGTGTTATGACACAAATAAGGCTTGATTTGGCTAAGAAAACATCCTAGAAATCACTGGGTTGTGCACCATCAATGAGAGAGGTATGCACAAATTGTGAAGGATCTATCACATAGATCGTAGAATCTAAGATAGGAGATATAGAAAAGAATGAATGGGTGATAGGATCATCATCAATATAAATAGCATCTCCATATGTTACTTCTTTTTCATCAATAGTATCACAAGAATAAAAATCACCTTCAAGAGACACAGAAAAAGATGGCTCTTCAATATTTGCTTC
>LPNX011185070.1:60104-90146 GCA_001517045.1 Pseudotsuga menziesii
AGCAACAAAATGAACTATATGATAAACTTATTCATCATGATCAACTTCATCAGAGAATGTTGAGGCCAATAAATCTTGAGAGAGAGAACAAGAGGAGATGTTGGGTTCACTCCATGCTTTATCTTCTATTTCCTGCAAACCAAAAGCTTTGTCCAAAATTTTCCAAAACTCAAATGGAAATTCAGCAGAATATATGCGATGATGTATATTTGGAGACATTTCCAAGCACATGATTCCATAAGCTCTATCACAATTATTTATCCAATAAATCTTCTCTTCATAAGACTCAGGTTCACTCAATGCACCAATGGAGGCATCAAAGAGACATTGCCTCATCAAGTATGCACTCGTCTTTGGCTTCCAATCAGCATAGTTGAAAGGAGATAGTAGAGTAAATTTTGAATCCATATAGAATTTGTTGATATTCTATAGGAGATACTCTCTGTAACTTCCAAAACAAACAAGGAGAAAATCTTGTAAGCTAGACAAGCTCTTCTTCATAGAGGGATAGGAAACTGGAAACGTTCCTCAACTCTGTAGAACTTAATCAACCTTGCTGCTCTGAAACCATGTAGAAGATGGAAAGGTTGTGCTCCTTGTATCTCTGATACCATGTAGAAATAATAGATCAATGCTATGAGCAATGATGCTAAGAAGAAGAACAGGAAATAGATCTTGCTACTAAGAATTCTCATAAGGATACACAGGAAAAATAGAGAGAAGAAAAGAGACTGAATCACATCAATGAAGAGATGAATATTGGTGTGTATCCTTCCATTGAATAATGATGAATAATAGTGTACATAAATAGTACATCCCTCATAGGAAAATCGATTTGTATGGAGACAACTCATAAATCTCAAAAAGGCTGACTTACCAAAATATAGAAAACCCCCATAGGTGGATAAAGCACTTCCCAAATATATCAAGGGCCTCATGAGTTGGAAAAATAATGAGTGAGTTGTAAAGGATATGGAAAAAACATGCTAATCCTAGAAAATGGAGGTAAATTCATGAAGGATGGGTTGGAAACAAAAGCACCCAGTTTCCTAATTTGACTAGCTTTACCTTATCCATAGAAAAACAAAAAAATCAGAATCTGCTGTAAAGTGTTGTATACTAATTTTGGATGGTCAAAAGATGGTCAAGATCAACCCAGAATTGGAAATAAATCATTCCTAGGATATAGATGGAATGTATTGACTTTAAGGTGCAAGTGGATGCCAACTAATTAAGCTAGTGGGTGAATGATTAATTATTTTATTCTAAGTTATGAGTGGGTTTAATATATTCGAACAAACATAACTATATTAAATAAATTATGTAAGAAATTACAAACCCTGAATTAAAGAGAGTGTCTCTAATCTCTCTAGTTTATTTTTCTTCTACATGAAAAATATACCCTTTAAATTATAATTACAAAATAATGAATCCCCATGAAACTCAGATTATAAAATCGACTAGAAACTAATAGCCGAGAAAATCTCACACCTAGTCCAAATCCCTAACAATTCATCTATATTGGGATAGTTCGTTGATTCAAACCCAAGCTGAGCATCACACTTAAAATTTTCCATTTCTTTTTTAGCCAACTTGTGCCAAATGTGAACGAAAATGTGGATCTTTCCCTCAACAGCAAGAGGTTGTCTGATTAATCGATCCACGTCTTCAATACTAATATGATCAAGGCATTGGATTTTTTCTTTGGCCTCATCGCATTGGCATTCAACCTATTCAATCATCATATTTGGTGGACAAGCATTCTCGATTAGATCCACAGTACAAAAGTGCAATGTCTCCATAATATTGTCCATAGCACACCATCTCCTTCCACACATAGCTTGCGCTTTCTGAATCGCATCTCCAATCATGTCAATTAAGTCAAGCCAAGCACGCAACACAGTCATGACTTTATTCAATTGAAAACTGCTGAGGATAGTGATGTCTTCTGGTCTATCCTTCATATACCTCTACCGATCTAGAATATCAGCATAAGCCTTAGAAGCTTGTTCTCTATTGGCTACCTATTTCTCAGCGGTGATTGAAATTTTACCAAAAGCAACATGAGTTTCCAAAATTTTATCCAGAGTTTTAAACAATTCAATCACCAATTCATGTTGTTCTTGATTAATCTAGATGGCCAAGTCCTTAAACTCTTGCTAGGAGAACTTAGTGAATGCATAGGAAGATGCACTTACAGTTTCATCTTCACATTGTTTCTCAAGTATAGCTACCCTTTGTGCAATAGTGGCATTTATAGCTCGTTCATTATGTAGTTCAGCCTAGAGAGAAGTATTCTTTAACTGCAACTCTTTAACCCTGTCATCAGCTACCTTTTCAAGATGAGCAATATAAACCTTGGGCTCATTTTGAGTTTTAGCTAGCTCTTCTTCTAGTTTCTTTACTTCTTCCTTCTTTCTATCAAGATCCTTATTTAGTGTAGTGACTGCATCCAATTTTTCCCCTATAAATGTACCTAAATTTGTGGCTGTATCAATGGCATCTACCTGAGGATCACCAAACTGTTGTGTCCAAATTATCTAATTAGCTTCAAAACCACCTTGATCTATGCTCTTTTTCTTTCCTTTCCTAACCATTGCCTTGGATGCCCTGTTGTAGAACTAATCCCTAAGAGGGACCACATTATCTTCTTTGAACTTTGCCACTGATTCAGTAAATGATGAAGTCAGATTTACTGTTGAAACTAAGGAAGATGTCTGAGTGATGGCGGGAGTGGGTATGGACATAGTGACATGGTAGGTAAATAACGAAGAAGAGATGTACTGAGCAACTACAGGTTCAGATTTTGAGGAGAAGGTTGGGATGGAAGTTTTAGATAATGGATTGCTAATGTTTGTAGATGGAAGTGATGATGAAGGTACTAGAATTCTCTCGGGAATGGGAGACGATGAAAAGATGAACAAGGGTAATTGCAGAGGAGTCTTGAGGACTGGATCTCTGCAATAGAAAATGGGAGCATGGGATGTTGAAATAAGTTGGATGGTATAAAAGAATATGTGGATGTCAAAGAGTGATAAATTTGAGATAACGAGGATGATGGAATAGCCCCAGCAAGTGAATTTGAAATATTCTAAATAGAGGAGAGGAGGAAGGTTGAGGATGAAGAGTCAGAAGTAGAAGAAGGTTCTAGGATCTTCTGATTAGGTATGGAATCTTTTGTTCCATTGTTATTAAAAAAATTGATAACTGCTTGCACATGCTCGGTTAATTCCTCAATCACAAGGTCGGGAGAAATTACTTCTTCATCATCATCATCACAATCAATAAGGTCTATGGTAAGGGCTTGAGAAGCAGGAACCTAAATTTTCTATCTTTTAAATGGCTTGACCTCAGCTATCACTTGTTCATCACACACCTGGGTAACTGTAGTAATTACCTGAGTGTCCATAATAAGCTTAGCAACTGCAGCTACTTTATTGTCCAAAAATGAAGTTATCTATGCTAACTTCTGCTTTGACTGCTGGGAAGTATGCATCATATATTTCAACTGTTGAGAAACAGCTAACTATGACAGGTCTTCCATAGGACTTTTTCTCTTATTACCATCTATATAAGTTACTACTGATGGAACTTTTGTTACTTGGGATTCCTTCTCTTCCCTTTCCTTTCTTACCTTTTCAAGAAGGTCAAATTCCATTACTCTGTAGCCCATAACCTTAGTTCTAAGCTCCTATTGATGTTGTAAAATGTGGCTTTGTTCATCATCGATATTATCCCTGGCCAAGACCTCAGAAAAGGTATTCACCCCCTGGTATATAAAGTCATCAGGAACTTCCTCATGGACATAACCACTCTCAACATGGTTTTGCTTGAAATGGGGATCAAGAAACCCTTTAGGGTCATGTTTTCTTTTGATAGAAAACCAAGTTTCAAAGAAGCTATTTGATCACCTAACACCATATCCCAAGTTGAAGTTGGGATGAGCAATGACCCAATATTCAAAGGAAATTTAGGCCATCCTTTCCTTTTAGGACCGACAAGTTTCTTGTAGACACTGTCAGTAACAGTCTGGAAAGAAACCTATTCAATAACCAACCTGTCAGGAACTATCTTGGGAATCATATGTACAGTATTGCTACCCCAAATTCTAATATATGAAAAATACTCACCAACATACCAATTGCCCATTGTAGCAATGTAAGTCTGGGCTTCGGCTGAAAAGGCGGGAGCTTCATGTTTGAATATTGAAAAATAAATGCTACCAAAAAAATGTTCATAGATGTCGTAGAAAATAGCTGCATAATTAGTATCCCACAATGTTGAATAGTTGACAGGTACCGGAGGGCCCGGTAAAGTCCAGTTCCATCCAAAATTTGGATATTGGAACTCAGTGCAAAATGCATCAATGATAAAGGTCAAAAAGAAGAAATTTGGCTTCTTCCAAGCAGTAGATTTATGATAATCCTAAATAGTCATTTTAAGATCCAATGACAAGATAGATTCCCATGGGAAGGACTCACCAGTTGTTAGGACGTGATGGGATACCGAAGCCCATTCAGCTTTAAAGACAGAACAGTTGGGAAGACCATACAGCCTGCAAAGCATGATTTCCAATAAGGAATAGGGTTCTCTAAACCAGGTGACAAGGTATAGGTCGTTGGACCTCTGTGAGAACTTACTAGGTTCATTCATCTAATATTTTATCATTTCATTAAGATTGTAGCTGGTCTTGGAATATTGGGCAAACTCAGCATTAAGGGGTTTCACTGTCGGTTTAAGAGCATAGGCTCTGGTAAAAACCTCAGGTCAGAAGGTGGCTAACTGTGACGCTGCACTATCATTAAAGCACTGGTCTTTAGGGTTTGCATGATCCATAATCCATTTGATTGGGTCATTGTAAGGAAGGATAGCAGGCCTGGCGTATAGCCCAGAATCCCTAATTTTCTGGTAGGCCGACTGGTCATTTTGAATATCAGAGAGGTCATCATTGTCAAAAATTGAGTATATCTTGGGCCAGTCAATTTGGTAAGTTTCAGTGGTTCTACCACTAGAGTCTGAGAAGATGTCGAAGTTTGGCTCTTTGGTCAACATGTCTTTTTGAATGTTCTTGCAGCAGGTAGTTCGAACCATTTTGGAAAATTGAAAACTCTGTTTAACCATATAAACACGAAATCAAGACCAATTAAGAAACAAAGCAATAGTAAACAGTCAAGCATAGAAATGACAGAAGAAACCAACTTGGAATTGACTGGAACTGTGAAAACATCCCTGCTAAAAATCGTAGTAAAAAATTACGCAACAAGGTAGTTCTCGACAATGAAAATGGTAAAGAAAATACAAAGAACCCATCTATTTATATATTTTTCCGTGGGTTGAATTCAGGCCATAGGATTAAAAGAAATAGATGGTCGAGATCAAATCTTGCGGGGTACAGAATCAAATCGCTCCACTTTGAATTTTATTCACGATTGCAGTATGCGGGTTCACAAACAAACTAACGTGCATAAAAGTTCCTGCAATCCGCAATTGCGGGTTGTGAGACGAGGGAACACAAAAATCTTAAAATTTTAACTGGCCTTTTCTATAATCCGCAATCCACAAATTGCGGGTTGCGGGTTGCGGAAACACACAACACAAATCATCAACAAACTACTTCCTGCAATATGCAATTGCGGGTTGCGGGTTGCGGGATGACAAACTACAATTATTGAAAGTATATCCGCACTCGTAATTCGCATTGCAGGTTGTAGGTTGCGGGACCGAAAATTTGAAAATACAAAAAACAATCTCCCGCAATCCACATTGCAGGTTGGGGGTTGTGGGAAAGACACATTTTTAGGAAAAACTAGTCTTTTCCGCAACTCACCAAAAACACACAAGAAATGCGTAATTTTTAAAAATGTTAACTAATTCAAATCTTGGCAAAGACATAGAAACCATGATACACTTCACGAGAACCCCTAAAATTACTAAGGAATTTAAATATCACCTTTGCATATAAAATTGGGGTTCCCATGTTCTGGATGAGACATGGGATCTATTGTATCTACAACAAGTGTAAAACATGATTGAACTTGCTTTTGAAAATATATCTGCACCTGCAATTTGCATTGCGAGTTGCGGGATCGAAAAGTTGCTAATACAAAAAACAAGCTCCAACAATCTGCATTGCGGGTTGTGGGAAAGACATGTTTTTGGGAAAAACTAGTCTTTTCCGCAACTCACCAAAAACACACAAGAAATGCGTAAATTTTAAAAATGTTAACTAAGTCAAATCTTGGAAAATACATAGAAACCATGATACACTTCATGAGAACCCGTAAAATGACTAAGGAATTTAAATATTACCTTTGCATATAAAATTGGGGCTCCCATGTTCTGGATAAGACTTGGGATATGTTGTATCTACAATAAGTGTAAAATAGGATTGACCCTCATTTTGAAAATATATCCACACCTGCAATCCGCATTGTGGGTTGCGGGTTGCGGGTTGCGAGAAAGAGACATTTTTGGGAAAACTAGTATTTTCCGCAACTCACCAAAAAGACACAAGAAATGTGTAAATTTTAAAAATGTTAACTAAGTCAAATCTTGGAAAAGACATAGAAACCATGATACACTTCATGAGAACCCCTAAAATGACTAAGGAATTTAAATATTACCTTTGCATATAAAATTGGGGCTCCCGTGTCCTAGATGAAACATGGGATCTGTTGTATCTACAACAAGTGTAAAATAGGATTGACCCTACTTTTGAAAATATTTCTACACCCGCAATCTACATTGCAAGTTGCGGGTTGCGGGACCAAAAAGTTGCAAATACAAAAAAAATCTCCCGCAATCTGCATTGCGGGTTGCAGGTTGCGGGAAAGACAGATTTTTGGGAAAAACTAATCTTTTCTGCAACTCACCAAAAACACACAAGAAATGCGTAAATTTTAAAAATGTTAACTAAGTCAAATCTTGGCAAATACATAGAAACCATGATACACTTCATGAGAACCCCTAAAATGACTAAGGAATTTAAATATTACCTTTGCATATAAAATTGGGGCTCCCATGTTCTGGATGAGACATGGGATCTATTGTATCTACAACAAGTGTAAAACAAGATTGACCCTACTTTTGAAAATATTTCTGCAACCGCAATCTGCATTGCGGGTTACGGGACTGAAAAAGTTGCAAATACAAAAAACAAGCTCCCGCAAACCGTATTTCGGGTTGGGGGAAAGAAACATTTTTTGGGAAAAACTAGTCTTTTCCACAACTCACCAAAAACACACAAGAAACGAATAAATTTTAAAAATGTTAACTAAGTCAAACAGGATGAGACATGGGATCTGTTGTATCTACAACATGTGTAAAATAGGATTGACCCTGCTTTTGAGTTCTCTTTATGTGCATAGACACAGAAACAAAGAACACTCACATGCACTCAGCTCTATTCTGTGCAAATTCTAAACGCGCTATGTGTTGTTTCTTCTTCACACATTTTTCCAATAGTTTGCATGTATCAATCAGATTTTGGCACTTGGGGAACATATTAAAGAGATAACATTATTTTCCCCCAAGTGAATTCAATCAAAACTTCTATGTTGTTAACCTTCTTCCATGAATAGACAAAATCATGATTTTGGTATTATTTGATAATCTTATTGCAGAAATACCAACCTTTGGTCCATGATTGCGAATAGTAACATAATATATCAGCCCTTTATATTCTTTGGCCACAGTTTTGAGTTCATAACATGGATGGGCACATTTGTTCGGTCTATTTACAATTCCAATAATCAACAACATCTCCTTGTAACTTATTTAAGAGACAGTTTTATAGTTATGGAGGAAGGAACCAATGTAGCAGAAAAGGGTTTTAATCCAACGTCATTGCTTATAATTCTCCACAATTGGTTGGTTCAGAGACAAATTCAGTTCACGTGTTTGGACAACTAACTGGTAATTAGTTTGTGATATATGCTTATTCCGTAATTGTTTTCAAACTATCCACCAGTATCCCAAAGGTACAATAAATTAAACCCAAAGAATCTTATATGACTTTGGATCATCTCTAATGATAATATAATAACATTTGGATCATCTAGTAGAAAATGATAATATAACATTTGACCCTCCATATTTATATGCAAAATAGTGGACTGAAACAGCTCATTAACATGGCAATGTTAGGTTGTTCATAATTGTTGTTGCTAATGAGGATAATTGTTTTGTCGTGACACAAGATGCTTTAGAAATAAAAAATAATTTAAACAAATCATCTAAATATTTTTCATTATAATCGCAAATGCCATTAAGTAGTGTTTCATAGATACACTGCAGCTCTGCAAGTACATACCAATAGCTTATCAAAAATTTTACAAAAGTATAGCAAGTGCTAAGCAATCAATGCTCTAGAATATTAAGATTAAGAACATCATGCTTTTTGTTGTTTATAACAATATAGACTCATACTCTATGCAAGAACCTCAATAAAAAAATTCCTTTTAAGATTGCAGAACCTTCTATTGTCTTGCTTTTAACGACCTCACTCTATCAGCTTTTTAAAATAAAATTAAGTGGGACTTCATTTTTAAAAATAACTATATCATAAGTGGGACTTCACTTTCAAAAATAAAATGAAAAAAATAAACTAGCCTTTTCAAATAACTGGGAGATAATATTGGGAATGTATTTCAGAGAAATAACATACATGAGCTTACACAGCAATATTAGGTGCCTTTGCAACTTTTTGAGATATCTGAACTTTGAAGCATAGAAGACATTTAATTTTTGAAAACTGTTGAATTAAGCTAAAATAATCAGAAAATTTTTGAAATATAATAAGATTGAATGAATTGGAGGCCTTTTTATATCCATAAATAAATTAGATAAATAAAACCAAACCAGATCATATTCAAAACTTATAATGAGAAAAGTACCCCGTAATATATGCATTGGCAAGCCTTTCCTATCTGAAATGCTAACAATATGAAAAAGTATCAGAAATATTTAATGGTTTGTGTGTATTGGGTGTCTTTTCATGTCTCAAATAAATTAGAATAAAACAGCATCTAAATGCAGTATAAGAGAAATTTCTAAATAATAGATTAACATTGAAAATCATACATCTTTCAAAATGTATGCACTAGCAGGCGGCGGCTTCTTTGGATAAAAGACTATTACAGAAAATACTGCAAAATAAATGAAAAAGTAATGGGTGAACATAATAGGAAACAAATTTCCCATATCATTAGAGGAAATTTCAACTCAAAATGGGCCTCCTAAAATGAACTAGTAAAATAATAGTTAAAATAATAAAATAATATTTATTAATTTTGGAGGAAGAAAAGAAAAAAAATACTTTTTTGTTTGTATTTTTGACATATCTCCCCGTGTTTTTACTCAAATTTCGATCAGGAGAGCTCATTGGATGTGGAATTAAATTCCGCATCCAATGAGTACCCACTCGGCATACTTTTGATGGACCCCGCTACCCCAAAAACAAGAAATACCTGAAAAAATGGAATGATGACATCATCATTTCATTTTTTCAAGTATTTCTTGTTTTGGGGGTAGCAGGGTCCATCAAAAGTATGCCGAGTGGGTACTCGTTGGATGCAGAATTTAATTCCGCATCCAACGAGCTCTCCCGATCGAAATTTGAGTAAAAACACGAGGAGATATGCCAAAAATACAAACAAAAAAGTAGTTTTTTTTATGATACCTATCCCCAAATTTATATTAAAAAAGTGTTTAAGACGTATACGGTATTTCAAATTTAAAGAAATTTCATTGGCTAACACATGATGACATGGAATTTGAATAAAAGTTAAAAGGCCCATTTTGAATTGAAATTTCCTCTAATATGATAGTCAGAATAAGGATACAAAAAAAGAGAAAGCACACTAAGGATACAATTTACAAAATTATCCTTGGAGATGTTTATTGCATGTATGAATAGAGATTGTTGAAACTCTTCCAGTGGAGATGATTTCCCATTGGACCAACAAGGTTCAAGGCATTTGAAAAAAAAAATTAAACAACTTGATTTCTATTGAATTGTAAACTAGAAGTTACATTTGAGGACTACCATAACCTCTTTTTGACTGGCCGAAAATTGATACATAAATGGTGGTTACGCATTAACAGTGAGTTATTGAAAACATTGTCTTTTGCAATCAAGGCATAAATGTCATTTGACCTGCTTGAGGCATACACTCTATACACATTTGAAATTTAGATCAGATTTAACACTTGATTGCATTGAGTTTAAGAAATTGTTTTTGTCCTCTTGATGGTGTTATCAATTTATACACATTTTCTAAAATTGTCTTGTCCAAAACAACTTGTGTAAGAAGTGATGTTCTCTTATATTTGGCAAACTACAACTTATTTTCAATGCTACAACTTATTCCTTTAGTCATTCCAATGCTCTTCATGCTCTGATATCCAAGCTTCAAATTTACCTGAAAAAGATGCAAGAAAATATGGAAATGAGCATAACTTTTATTCATTTTATCTAGAGTTACAAACCATAAAAGCATTAAAGTCTTTGCATAGTTATGGAATTCTAAATCATGCATGTTTCAAGCTTAAACATTTTAGAATAACCAAATTTTCATATTTGTAATTCTCACCTTCACTTATTTGGATTTCTTTCATTGTCTCGTTTGGAAGCTCTATCGACGAAATCATCAAATTTTTGTCTCTTTTTAGTCCCATGTGTTGGGGGAGGAAAGTATACATAACTAGATGATGTGTAACAGCGCTTACTAGTGACCATCCTTTAAATGAAATATTTTTAATGTTGTAGGGTATGCCCAAATCCATCTTTCACTTGTCGAAAATATGGAGCCATAGGATGGTCCAACCCTAAACTACTTGATACCAATGTTGCTTTTAACTTATTGGAAACATCTTCCATGTGTTTCTCTAGGAAGTGGAGATGTGATTCTTCATTAGGAAACTGCATAATCGACTCAAAAATGTATCGAATACGTTGCAATACGCTTCCTTGATCGTGACTTCGATTTACATTGTTAGAAGTAGCCATTGAACCATTAACATTATTATATACCTGAAAACAAATAAAGAAAAATTCACGTCAATAATAAAAGAATAATAGAAAACTATAAAATGAACCAAGTTATGAAATGACTACCATGACAGGAATATCCAATTCATTTGCAATTCCAAAACCATCGTTTTCAGCGATCTAATAACAAAACATTGCAACATATTAGGCCACAACAACCACTATTTAAGATCTAAAACATTGCTAATGATCTAAACATGCATTATGAAATACTCAAATAACCTGATATGAAGTTGTTTCATCGTTTCTTATTTCTTGCTCTTCTTGTTCCAACCTATTTGTGTCCCTCATCATGGTAACCTTAATGACATGTTTGCACAAATATCCATTTTTCACCCAGTTGCAATCACACATAGCAAAGTTTGGACCTAATTTCCATACCATATATCTTTTCATCTCATCATGTTGGTTTTTCACCCATGCCATCGAAGGATCTAAGTGGTGCAGTGCAACATTGTCATCTGGAATAGATTGTGCTCTTAAACAAGACTGAGCTTCTATTTTCTCAACTCTATAATTTATGTGGAAACCATGTTCCTTTCCACATTCACTCCACCAATAAAAAATGTGGATCATTGTTATCAATTGATGCACCAACCAATCTACTCGACAATGGGAAGTCGATCGTATTGACCTTAAAAATACATTTTTCAAGTGTGAATGGTATGAATCGATGGCCCCATTTGTTTCTTGTCCAACATGCTTTAAAGTACGGCAACATTTTCCCCACATTCCTAATAAACATCAAAGAACATAAGCTAATAAATATAGAACATGCTAGTAGGCTAAACACATAGGATAAGAGTGAAAGAAATAGCTAGAAAAAATTGAATTTATTGTGAAAACATGAAATTTGAAATCTAAAAGTATGTGAAATATAAAACTATAGAAAATATTTCATAGCAATTGAGGATTATCCATAGGCTATTCATTAAAGAAAAATCTCTAGATATTATAGTATGAACCCAAACCTATTTTTTCCAACCATCGTGCTCGAAAGTACTCAACAAAGATTTTTTATTCTTTGACTTCATTCAGAAACCTATTGGCCTCCTTAAGAGCAAAATCTTTGTTTTTGTGGTTGTGCATAATGTCACCTAAATGCTTAAACATCGAACGTCTTGTAGTGTCATCCTTAACTTTCATGAAAAGATTTTTTATCCATGCCTTGTTTACATGCCAATTGCATAAGTAGACTTCACATTGAAATGTCGCCCTATTGGATAAATATGTTACACAATGTTAAAAATATATTCCTATTTGTATAATGTGTCTTTAATATTTTATGAAACATTTTATTTCGAGAAAAGGAAAAAAAACACCCTACTAGCTATATGTACATAATTGCACCAATCTCCGTCGATGCATCGTCTACCATGAATGCATTCAATTTCCATTCCAACATACCCATGCGTACTTTAAGAAGTAGTGTTTCCATCCATTTGCCAATATTCAAGGTCATAGATCTTAACATGATGACCCATGCCACAGGAACACCATTATGTTGGGGATCAAATGTCATTAATGTATAAAGTTGGAACTGAACACAAATAAATATGACATCACTACATGATTGAATCATATTATAAATAACAAATGACAGAAGAAAAAGTACATACATGATATATAAACATACCTTAAAACAATTTGTTCCAAATGTAGAGTCCATTGCTAATATACTATCATGACCATATTTCCTCATCCATTCCAGTTGTAATGGTAGTTGGATGCCTACAATGAATGGTGGGTGTTTCTCATCATCTACGGTTTTGTCAAACTCAGAGTAGTATAACACTTTATCAGGGTTTGCAGCTTGCCATATACTCACACTTTGGGCATCATTATTGTCAAACATATATTGGGAATGTTTCAATTTTCTCTCTATATTGTCAATGTCATCACGTGAAAGAAAATCATTTCGATCAAACTCTATTTCAAAAGAGGATACTTTATCATGCACTAATTCACGATGTTTTTGATGTACACATTCAGCAGACACCCCCACAAGCAAACATCTTTCTACCCATTGACATAGTTCTTTGTTAATATGAGGTGCATGGTATGCCCTTGTGCCTACAAAATCAACAACCTCTTGTCCATGGCAAGGTTTACCTCAATTATCTATATGATTCGTCTCACTATAAGTGATTAGGCAGCGTTTTGGGGGCTTCTTGAGTATGTGGGTGCTAAAATGTCAAAGACAACCACATCTTAGATGCTTACGACCTAGATGACTCCCATTTCCATGTGTAGGCACTTTGGATATATCAACAAGTTGTTTTTCAATTTTTCGATGGTCATCTGGCCCATACGTAACCAAAAGATAGAAGCAACAACAAGATATTAACACTTCAGAATTCACAATCGATTAAAGCATCAATTGTTCTTGTTGCAACTAATGCTTTTATCTCAACCAGTTTCCAAGAACCGAGAACAACAAAGAAAAACTCACATTGTATATTCTAAAGTGTTGTCGATACTACAAATTTGATTTCTATCATTTTCTTTTTTTCTGTTTTACTGTTGTAACTTTTTTGAAAGTTTGTTGGATACAATGGGTTTTTGCACTCCCCGGTAACTAGCTCTTTAACTTTTTCTGATTTTATCCATGCAACATAATTACCTCCAACCATATTCCATTTCAAATCAGAAGAAGAAGAAAAAAAAATCAGGATCCTGCACCTCAAGAGCTAGAAGTTGGTGCCATTTCGAACCCATTTGAAATGTGAAAACAAGGATCTACAATCAGTGAAAGAGAAAATTCAGATCAATGCAGTAAAAATTTGTTACAATATTTTAGATAATATAAGGATTACTTCACTTATAAATACATAATGGGTTCAAGGCCTCAAAGCCTCTTCTACGGAATGGGTTTGTTGATGAGGCCATGGAACTCTTCAATGGCATGATTCAAAGAACTGTGGTGTCATGGAATGCCATTATTTCAGGATCTACACATAATGGACATTGCAAAGAGGTGCTGAATATTTTTCAAGAAATGCAATTGGCAAGTGCACTGCCAGATTCAAAAACTTTTGCTAGTGTTCTTTCAACATCTACGAACTTGCAAGATTTGGAAGTTGGCATGGTGATCCTTATGGGAAGAAAGGATGACAAGGCCTTAATTTTCAGTCCCTCATTACCTGTCCCTCATTCTGGAATGAAGGCTCCTTTATTTTTCTAAAAGCATTTGGAAGGAATTGGAAGCTATGAAACACTTCCTCTGTTAAAAGGGGGAGCACTTCAGAAATGGCCCTTTTGTCAATGTTTACTCCTTGCTGTTTCATACGGCATGCAGCCCTAAAAACATACATTTTATGGAAGAGATGAATATTTACTCTATTCTCCGAAGACCTAAAATCCCATACCAGATACATTTCAGCAATCACATTTATTGTTGTTCATTTCTAGAGCATTGCAAATGACGGCTCTGTTTTGTTTTGATCTGAGCTTTCCAAGAAATATTTCTTTGTTTTGTTTAAATGTTTCTTTGTTTTGTTTTGATCTGAGATTTCGATGTATTTGCAACACACACACATAAATGTTTTCTCAATATCACAAGCATCAATTATAGGTAATTTTTATTTGCAGAATATCTTTAGCTTCAGTCATTTCTATTAGTTTCATACGACATGCAACCCCAGTCCTTCCTTTAGTTCGATTCATTTCTATTATTTTCATTATCCTTGCAATGAGTGTTGGCTGGTTATGTTCTTTCTAGGGCTTCCAATGTTCCAGATGATGGAATTAAAAAGTGATTTCAATGGATTTCAAACCCTCCTCCCTTTAAGAAAGTGATTTCACTAGATTTCAATGGATTTCTGTCACTCAGCTCTGCAACACCTAGAGAATCTCAATAACATAAGCTTCAATTATAGGTATTTTAGTTCTTAGTTTAAAATTTAAAATTGAAATCGGGGAAATGAAATGTTACTAAAGATCTGTTGGTCGCGAGTACAATTCTTGCTCTGGTAAAATAGGTAACCACTTTCATGAGTGTTGTAATGCTCAGGGTTCAAGCGTCCAAATCTTAGCAGTACATCAATATCTTAACAATACATGAATCAAACTCTTAAAATGAAGATGTATTGAAATAAATGATTGGAAATGGATTGAAGCTTTCGTCATAATTCATGTTTATAAAAATTCCCTATTCAAGCTATAGATTGTAATGCACGACATCATGCAGGAAATCACTCAACTTATAAAGAACATAACCTTAGCGCTACATTTAACTTAGTATTCATGAAAACGTAGCTGAACTTATAAGCTTACCCTGTTATTTTTGAAATGGTACCTTACATATTGTAGCATCTGGTTATCAATGTCTAAGCTCCATCACCAGCATATGCAACATAGACCAGCTTATGGGCATCAACAGCTTTCCATAGCAGGGATCCAGGAATAGGTGCAACCCAGACTAGCTTATGCGATTTGAAGCTTTCCACACCAAGGATCAGAACAAGGAAGGGTGATTCCATGAAGGTGGGTAACACTTTTTGGCCAAATTTGGCGATGAAAACCTGATTTTTTACTCATGTGCTAGATAGAAGCCCTCGAAACGCATATATGCCATGTGAATTTCGACTTGCAGTTAAAAAACAAATTGTAGAATATTATGTTGCCTTCCCAACGATAGTTTTTTAAAAATATTTTGATGTCATTTAATGTGTGAAATTTTGCATTTAATGAACTATGTGACCTTTAAAATTTGAAGTTAATAAGTGGCTCATGTCCATCCCCAATAATTTAATCTTACATTAATAATTTAAAAATATATATATACAACCATGATTTACACAAAATGTATTGTGGTATGCATATTTTTTTGTTAATTTATTTCACAATATACAATTATTTATTATTTTTCGAAAGGGACCACATCTGATTTCAGCATCATTTTATACACTTGTGTGTCCATCCCAGCTTTTTTTTCACTGTTTTAAAAAATTTAAAAACCAAAAATACCCTTTTGAAGACGACGCGTCGATGTGTGGGCTGTGTATTTTTCCAAATTTTTTGGATGTGTATTTTTTACCCTGCGGATTTTTCTTTGAGTTGCTTCGAAGTTATTGTCAGGTTTTCTAAGTGTTAGTTTTAGAACTAATTTAAAAGAAAACATATGAATGTCAAAATGCATGCATGATACCTCAATGGATAGATGATTCAGTAATGAATCTATCGGTATGAACTCCTCCCAGTTATGTGCCATCAATGGCAGCGTTTACACCCCTAGAAGACATAGAGAAACATTGATTTTCCTGTAAGAGGGCTAAATTTATGTTTTTCAAGCCCTCAATCAAGCTATGGAGTTTGATCAAGGTTTTTAAATACCTCAATCGAGGGTTTGTTAAACCCTTGATCGAGAAAATTATAAATATCTCGATCGAGGTCTTGTCTTTGTTAAAAAATATTACAAAAGTGGTTGGGAATGAAGTTAAGCATTGATGGAATTAATGTCATTTCAATAGCCTTCCTAACACCATTTCCCACCTGAATTCCTAAATAAATTCTATATAAACATAAGGCATAAACATCTTACTAATTTTATCATTCACAACTGGCTTACCAATTTGAAACAATGCTTGTGTTTTAATGCAAATTTAGCATTGTGTATTGTGTATTGTGTTTACATATTGTTGTAGACCTATGAATTTGGATTGTTGATTTTGATCACAATGGGAAGCAAAAAGCGTCGAAGTAAAATATCTAGTAGGAATCAAATCAACACCGAAGAAATAAGAGAGAAAGATAGAGAAAGAAAGAGGAAAAAAAGAGAAATCTTGAAAGGAGAAGAAGTTGCAAATCAAGCTATGATGGGAGAATCAAATGCCATTGCTAACAATATTGGTATTTAATTTAAAAGTTATGCAATTTCATATTCATAACTATAATTTTTTTTTCCTAGTGATATAGTTCATATAATTTCATTCATATTTTCCTATAATTTCATATTACATAATATATTTAATTTCAGAGTATTCTAGTTCATAATTTATATATATGTGTGTGTGTTAAATTGCTTATAATGTAAATATAATTTTGTAATTGTAATTTTGTAAATAATTCATAAACTTATATAAATTGTATGTGCATGTTTGAACTCATATATATGTATTCATAATTGTATGTAAATTGTATACTTTCATATGCATATATTTTTATAAATTGCATATTCATATATTTAATATCATAGTTAACTCTAGTTCATAATTTTTTTATATATACATGTACATGTGTTAAATCAAGTTTAGAATTTATTATAATTTTGTAATTGTAATTTTGTAATTAATTCATAAAGATATATGTACATTGTATGTGCATGTATGAATATATATATGTATTTATAATTGTAATTAAATTGTATAATTTAGTAAATTTACATATTCATATAATTTCATATAATTTTATAATTTCATATTGCATAATATAGACTCACATATATATAATTTTTATGTAAAAAATTACAAAGATTGTTCTCAATGGGAGTTGATTGCACTGGTCATCATCAATTTTAATATTCAATTTTAATTTCATATTCATGTATATGAACATTTTCATAGTGTTCAAATTACAATTTTACATTACACTATGATAATGATGATAATTACATTACAATTACAATTACAAGATCACATTACAATTTTACAATTACATTAAATTACAATCATTACATTATTACATTACATTTACAATTATATTACATTACAATAATTACATCATTACATTACATTACAATTTTAATATTGATTTAATTTCATATTCATGTATATGAACATTTTCATAGTGTCCAAATTATAATTTTACAAATTACATTACATAACATATTCAAGCAAAGAGGTAGATATAATATTAGACATGTATATAAGAGTATTTGTTGTACTCCAGTGCAGAAGGAGGTGAATCTAAGTAGCCTTCATCATAAGGAAGAGAAGGAGATGACACAACTCTTCCATATCAACATCCATATCATAAAGACCAAGATTGACGCTCTATTGGATTTTACTTCACAATACAATCTCATAGAAGCACATTAATATGCATGGATGATTTAACAATGTTCTCAAAGAAACGCATAGACCATGTCAATAATGATGATAATTACATTACAATTACCATGTTCTAGTATATGATAATGATGATAATTACATTACAATTACAATTACAATTACAATCACATTACAATTACAATTACATTACAATTTTACAATTGCAATTACATTACATTGCAATCTTGTACAAATGACTAGGAATCATACTTAATAACCTAATTTACTTAATAACATCCAGATTGGGACATAAGTCTCATCCGCAACAACTATGGGAAGTACTTGGGCTTTTCCGTAAAACTCATTATGAGGAGTACCACAAGAACCTCGAAGTAGCTGGTCAATGAGAGGACCTGCCAAGCGAAAAGGGCAACGACCTCTACTGGATTGACTAGATTCTTACCTGTGAGGAAAACCAAAGAGTTGTCGTTTGTGGCCATTCCGTTAGCAATTTTACCTACACCATGAAGTGAGGGGTTGTAGGAGGAGCAAGTCGATAAGTCAACTTGAATGAGAGCCAACTTAGTTGATCAGCCGACTAAGTCGGTCGGACGACTAAACTAGAGATTAGGTCGGCCACCTAAGGTCATGTCGGTTCACCGAACCGACTAGTTATTTTGTAACTGTTTTGTGATCATATATATTAGGTTGTTGATCCAAATGAGAACTCATTTCAGTTCTCTATTTTGTATGGACTCATTCATGTAATATAATCTGTTGATTCACCTACTTGTTCTTATCTCTTGTCTCTGTTTATATGTATGTTTTAGTATGTATTATTGGTAACCTTATGTGATCTGTGAGATTACAACATTGGTTCCATTGCCGGTAGTACATGTCTGAAATGTATGCAAACAGATGATACCAGAGTAGGAGATTAAGGACTGGTGGGAATGTAAAGTTGCAAACTATTTGCAGAATTACGCACGAAGGAACAGATTAACAATCGCACAAGCAAAAGAAAGATTCTTCATAGAAACACATGAGAAGTTTATAGAATTAGTGCCCCAACTTCTAAAGAAACTCCTGGATGAGAAAGGTTGTTGGTTACTCTGGGCAGACCCGGGTTTATTATAATGTACCAACAGAACCCCTAGCTCATTGGCCCTTTCGGCGACAGACCACAGAACGGCCTGAAGTCTCACCCGAAGTGATCTTGGATGGGTTGGCTGAAGACTCAAGTGTCCTCAACCAGGTTCTGTAGCATCCTAGTGCCTCTTTACTCTTCTTAGCCAGTGGGACCTCTCACCAAGGTGTTGAGTCTCTCTTCCTAGCTGGCGCTGATAGGGAACAGTCTCCTATCGCATCGCCGCTTCTAAGATGATGCGCAAACCTTCTCTTCCGCTCAACCCTTGACCTGCGATATCTCACATTGCAGCTCCTCCGTCGGTGTGATATCGCCTTTCTACGCCGCGATATATCCTATGGAAATACTTAATATACTCAACAACTTGCAAGGTCTAAGGGTTTTCTCTCTGGATATAATAGCTCAGTTAACCTTCATCAAGGTGTTAACAGCTTCACTTAAGACTCTACAGTCTAACACACTTAACATCAATCACGCTCTACTCGTTGAACTCATATACAAAAGTCACTTAACACTGTATTGTTAACTGTCATGAATCAAGCACTGATAAACTCATATACATAATACTTTATACATTCAACTCACGATTAACCTTCCATTTTACTGTAAACTAAGGATAACATACATTCATTCATTAACTGATAGCAAAGTTCATGTAACGAATAACAGGTAGCATCTAAGTAAAGCACAATCACATGAAACAGTCACACAACACACGGATTTTACGCGGTTCACCTCCAGGGGGGAAGTTACGTCCACGAGAACTGGTTTATATATTATGTCTTGAGAGAGTAAACACAGTTCCTATTGTGCAACTTGAGATCTTATGGGAAACTCCACGCACACAGCCGGGATCCCTTCTCTCTTAGATCTCTTCTCCTCCTATATTGCTTATTCTTACAATATACTCTTCCTCTCTCTCTCTCAATCCCTGCGGATTTTTCAATCCCTGCGTATTGTTACATTCATGCTCAAGGAGCCAGCTACTGGTTACAGTAAGATAACTACAGGCTTAATACAGAACCAGAGCTCGACTCTTTCTCAATGTCTTACACTACAACTGACTATGAGCTAATAGACCAACTGACTATCTGACTAGCTAACCCTTCTCAATACAACATACATGCTTATATAGGTGGCCCGAAGGTCTCACTGTGATACAAAACTGTGGGCCTATCCCAACAGTAACCCCAACTGTGACAGTTGGCCTATCTATACTTTGAACTGTCGCTTTTCGTCACAAAATAGCTTTCTTCAGTCTTCCACGCTTCCCGGCGTTGATCGTGGGTATGGGCACCGCTTCCTCTCTATCATTTGTCTTTAATACCTCGGCCTGTTGCTCCTTTTTCCATTTATGAGGGTAGCTGAGCCCTCCTGTCTTCGCCACTTCCTTAAGTGCAGTGGTTGAGCTCTCTCTTCTCGGCCGCTACCTTAAGTGCAGTGGTCGAGCTCTCTCTTCTCGGCCGCTCGGGTACTGTTTCCTTTGACTTTCTTGTCCCGATATAGCAGCTTTTCCTGTAGCTGCGGGGCCCTGCTCCAACAAAGGTGGAAGGGACTAAAGAACAACAGTTGTTGGAAAAACTGATCCGAGGAGGTAGAACAAACTTGTCGTAGTGGTTCGAGAAAATCGCCGATGACTTCTGTGAGGAGCAAGCAGTAGAAGACAAAACTTCAGTGGAAACCGTCAAAGAGAAATTTTACACAGACCTCACCGAGCAATTTCTGTGCTCCTTACCGACCTTGCTGTTCAAATTTATGATTGAGAAGGGAGTAGGACATATTCTCAAACCTCATCCATCACTTCACGAACTGTCATCAAACTCTAACTGGGAAAAAAAGAAAACGAAGTGGGAAAAATTCATTGCAGAAAGGGAGTGGGAATACTTCCTAATCAAGTAGACCAAACTATCTGGGCTTTCTAAAAGCATCGGGTAGGCTATCGGGGGGTAACTGGTCATATGTCGAGATAAAGTAGAGTGGATTCTAGTCAACTAGAAACAAATACCATTCACCAGTAATGATAAGTCGACCAAAAGGGAAATCAAGAGAATAGTATCACACAACGGTATGTTGGACATTCAGAAAATAGAGAGGGAAGAGAGACAACAAAGGAGGGAAGCAAGACAAGCACGAGCCTTAGCACTGCATAGAGGAAGGATTCCAAGGGAGACCGACCAGGAAGGGAATCCGCCAGAGTCGGGTCATGACCGACATGAAGAAGGCGTGGAAAAAGAGGCGTCCCCTATGGAGGAAGAATTGTGGATAGAGCATCCAGAAGCTCTCCAATTAAGAGCTCCCCATGAAGGAACAACCCTCTCTCCATTGAATCCGCATACCCGGATACAAACTATTGTCGAAGAGGACCTCCAACTACGAGCTGGTGACTTTGGTATATGGAGTCGACTAGACGATAAAACATACACTAGACAACACCTCATTATCCATCGACCAGAGGAAGGAAATTGGGTTACCTTTCAAGCGGTACCCTCCAACCGAAGTATCCACTTAATTTTACCGACACATAAAGGAGCACCCCCCTGCCAAACACAGCTTTGGAAGACACAGAACATTCAGAAATGCGGACAAATAGTTGCAGTGGCCCATCGACAGCAGAAGTTGACATCAACAGACTACAGGTCGAAGAAGAATCGATAACCGCTGAGAACGAAAGTTTCGTCGACCATAGTCCCGCAGAGAAAAATAAACCAATAACCCCACCACCCCCACCCCCACCTCCACCTCCTGAGAGCAGTGACAGTGATTCTGACAAGGGTCACAGATCAGCTCACATTTCTCTATATGAGGGGGATGAGGACCCCAGACGACACTGGTTCGTCTGCGAGTCGACTTGGGAGGCCAACCAAGTTACAGACAAAGATAGACAAATGGCACAGTTTGCAGGTGCCTTGAGGAAAAGGGCATTGACTTGGTATATGCACTTTTCGGAAAAACAACCTAGAGAAACCAAAGTAGAGATCAAAGCGCAATTTCTATCATTTTTCAAAACTCCAGATGCCAAACACCTGGCAGCGAAAAAACTAAAAACAACATCACAAAAGCCAGGGGAAACTGTCTGCGACTATGATAAGCGATGGAAATACCTTCTGAGCCAGCTGGACTATGTTATATATGAACAATTACTAATCCATTGGTTTCTTGCAGGGTTATCTCATAAATTTCATCGACACATCAGTCTAGAAACATTCAAATCTTACAAAGATGCGCTCACAAAATATCTCCAAGTGGAGATGGATGAAGACATACCCGCTTACTCCACTGACCATAGATTGGAAGAACAGCTAGAGAGTGTAAAGAAGTCTTTAAAGGAGTTAAACCTCAAGAATCAGGATATCTGGTGCACCTAGTGCTCGATGGTTGGACACTCCAAAGACAACTGTCGACAAGAATACAGCCGACAGGACGTTCGATTCGTACAGACGAAATATTTTTGTGACATTTTCCAGGAGCACGGGGACCACTCGACAAAAGACTGCCCGTTCAACATGAAGAACGGCAAGGCATCCTGGTGTGCAATCTGCGAAACCAAAAATCATAATACAGTCGACTGCCATTTGAACCTAAAGAACCGATAGAATTACCATGCAGTCTACCAAACCAATGCAGTCGCACAACATAATGAGCAAAACAATTTACCAAACGATCAAAACGATCAGAGATATGAAGGCCGGAGATATGAGCACCGGTATGACAATTGACGTGGAGGCTACGGAAATAGAGTTCAATTCCCTGGGAATCGCCACAACCGACCACGTCGACCCATCCAGTGCTTTACATGTTATAAGGAGGGACATCGGTATGCAGACTATCCATATAAAGATAGAACTGACCTCAAATTTTGTACTTATTGTGGAGTAGGGGATCACTCACTAGAGGATTTCCCTACCATGTTGGAAAAAATAAATACAAAGAAAAATATTAATGTCTTGTCGTGTGTGCAAAAAAATCATGTAATAAAAACACAAAATTTTCATATTGTAACTCGACAAGGAACAAAAACAGGAAGTGATAACCCAAGAATCAGCAAAATAAAAGAAAAAAATGTCTACCCTGACCCACTTAAAGAAAAACAAGCATACAAATAAACAACCAATGTATTCAAAGAATTTGCATGACAAGAACAAGCTCACGACACTTGACATAACACAATAAACGAATTAATACAGTTCGTACAAAAAGACAACTCAGTATCTCAGTTCATCGATTTGCTATATGAAATAAAACATAACAACTCCAAAAAACAAACAAAGAACATCTACAACTTAAATCAAAAATATAAAGGTGATTCCGACCCACTTGTTGACCTAGAAATCGAAGGATACCATGTCCGACAGGTAGTGCTCGACTTTGATTCACAAGTAAACATCATGACTTGTGACACTTGGGAACAAATGGGCAGACCTCGACTATATGAGTCAAGCATTTACCTAAAACTAGCCGACCAGGGCCTAATTGAACCTATTGGAGTCTGGAAAAACATTCACACAACTATAAAAGGAATCTCGACCAAGGTCGACTTCGAAATCATTGACCCTAAGGAAGGATCCAGTTCCTTCCCAGCATTAGTAGGTCGACCTTGGGGTAGAAAGATGAAAGCATCGATATCCCTGGACAAGGAGAGAATCAAGTTAAAAGGAAATGGACAAAAGGTCATTGTACCCATTCATCCATCTGAAGGAGAACCTTGGACTGAACCTATCGATGACCAAGTCGACATCCGACAACTCTACCAGATTCAAAACAATGCAGATTATACAGAACTGAATATCCATGGAGAACTTCATTTAGGCAACCAAGACTCGGTTGGTTATAATTCAGACATAGAATTATATGATTGGGAGATCAAGAACTACGAAACACAAGCAAGAGGGTGTTGGACTATTCAAAAAGTGCAGAAAAATCCCACCCAACAATGCTTCATAGTGTCCATTGTCCCAAAAATATTTGAGAAGAAACTTAGGGAATACCCTACCTTACAACCTACCAATGTTAATACTACACAAATACGAAAATATAAGGAAAGGGAATCACCAGTCATGCATGTAGAACAAGTTTCCAAAAATATTGGTGAACATGGCCGACTTCAAAGCCTAGTAGAAACTTTTACAGGACAAGCTGCTAGATGGTGGGATACCCATTAGACAAGACTGCAGACCTGGACAACAGCTTCGACTTACATTGTCGAAAGGTTTGGAGGAAAGAAGTTAACCAAACAAGCTCAGATACATGTATTCACTTAAGGACAGAACCCAGAAGATTATATTAGGACATGTGAAAAATAATGGAGAAGACTTGGATACAAGGATGAACGAGCATGGCCACACCTGTTCCCATCAACCCTCATCGACTTACCAAACAAATGGTATAAAATGGAAGAAGCTAGAGGTGAAACATTCCTATGGCATGAACTCAGGGAAATTTTCATTAAAGATTTAAACTTTATACCACAAAATTAAAACTTGGTCGAAACAGCAAAATAGATTAAAGAATTTATACAGCCGACCGAAAACAAACCCTTAAAAGATAACCAACAGACAATGAAATGCAACAATATACAAACAAGGACAAAACCACAGTCGACAAGATTACAGTTAGAAAATGAAAATACAGAAGGGAAAAGCTTTAGATGGAAATCAAACCATGTCCAAATGACCAAACTTGTTTGTACAATCCTTAAAGTGGAAACAACCAACAAACAGGATACCGACAGAATAAATGCAACCGACTTCCCTGCCACATTCTCACAGTTTAAGGAAGGAAGTCGACCAATCAATGAAGCCAAAGCACAAGAATGGCTAGATGCTAAAGTCAAAACTAGATAATTCGACATCTCAAATGATGATCGACCAAAAATGGAAAAGATTGGTGACTATTGGAGTGAAGAGCAGACCACAGAGATAGTGAACTTATTAAAATAGTTCCAAGATGTATTTTCTAGAGACTATAAAGACCTCAAAGGCTTAGTCCCTGAAATGGGAGAAATGAAGATTGATACTAAACCTGACGTTCGACATGTGAAGAAAAGGCCATATAAACTAGCTCACATATACAAAGATATAGTCAAAAAGGAAATTGATAACATGCTTGAAGCAGGAATCATCTATCCTATTGACCAATCAGAATGGGCAAGTCCAATGGTTGTACAGCCTAATAAACATGATCCGACTAAACTAAGAATTTGTGTCGACTTCAGAGAACTAAACAAAGTGACACTAATAGACCCATTTCCAACTCCTTATGCAAATGAAATATTAAATGAAGTTGCAGGACATGAATGCTACTCATTTACAGATGGATTCTCAGGTTATAACCAAGTGCCAATAGTTAAAGAAGACCAGAAGAAGACAACCTTTATGTGTGAATTTGGCTCATTTGCTTACAAGGTTATGCCTTTTGGATTAAAAAATGCACCTGCAGTATTTTCTAGAATTGTTGTCAAAACATTTTAGGAATATATCTACAAGACCATGGTAGTATACTTTGATGATTGGACAATACACTCCATGTTAAAGGATCACTGCAAATGGCTCAGACTTATGTTGGAGAGATGTCGCCAAATCCAAATATCCCTAAACATCAAGAAATGCATATCTGTGACCCCAATAGGGATATTATTAGGGCACATTGTCTGTAAGGAAGGTATTAAGGTTGACTTTGTAAAGATCAAAATTATCCTCGACCCAAAACCACCAGTAAACCCAAAACAAGTCAGGGTGCTACTTGGCCACACAGGCTATTACAGAAAATTCATAAGATATTATTCAGATATGACCTCTTAAAGAACTATTAAGGGAAGATAAAGAATTCAACTGGACAAAGAAGTGCTACATATCATTCAAAAAATTAAAAAGAAAACTAGTCAAAGCACCAATCCTAAGGTTTCCAAACTGGTCGATCAAATTCCATGTTCACATTGATGCATCAGGCCTAGCAATAGGAGCAATCTTAACCCAACCAGGAGATGATGGAATGGATTATCCTATAGTTTACAGTAGCAGAAAATTAAACAAGGCTGAGAGAAACTATTTGACAACAAAAAGAGAAGCATTAGGAACGGTCTTTGCACTACAAAAATATTGACATTATCTTTTAGCTAACCCTTTTATATTCTATACAGACCATCAGGCACTTAAATATCTTGTCAATAAACCACTACATCATGGAAGAATTTGTCAATGCCTACTATTATTCCAAGAATTCGAATTCGAAGTTGTTGTTAGACCAGGTAAGTTAAATGTTGGTCTCGACCATTTATCCCAAATCGACACAAGAGAAGAGCCGACGGGAGTCAAAGATGACTTACCTTATGCACATTTATTTCAGATAGAAGCAGTCCCAGTAGAATTAGAAGAAATAGCCCAGTTCTTGGAAGATGGACATGCACCAGAAGGAATGAGTACAAAGAAGAAGCAAATCTTATCTATGAAGGCTGCACCATGCAGCCTTATAAATGGATTCTTATACAAAATGGGATTAGATGACATCCTCAGAAGATGTGTACTAGAACACGAATGAAACAACATTATGCATGAAGCACATTATGGACCTGCAGGAGGACATTTCAGAAAAGATGTCGATCCTATCAAGCCTAACCACACTTACCATCGACATCTAGAAGATTTTGCAAAGTTGGACAGATTTCCAACATCACCTCGCAGTAACAGCCCCAGCAATTGTCGAAGTCTGTGTACAGAAATGACCGACCATCAGACTTCACAGCCCATGAAGACCAGGCACATCACAGTAACTATTGAGACCAAAAGAATTTTTGTACCTCCCGGTTTCTTCAGGACGAAGAAATTTTTTGTTCGCGGGGGAGATGTAGGAGGAGCAAGTCGATAAGTCGAATTGAATGAGAGCTGACTTAGTTGATCACCCGACTAAGTCGGTCGGCCGACTAAACTAGAGATTAAGTCAGCCACCTAAGTTCGTGTCGGTTCACTGAACCGATAGGTAGTTATTTTGTAACTGTTTTGTAATCATATATATTAGGCTGTTGAGCCAGATGAGAACTCAGTTCAGTTCTCTGTGTTGTATGGACTCATTCATGTAATATAATATGTTGATTCACCTACTTGTTCTTATCTCTTGTCTCTGTTTATATGTATGTTTTAGTATGTATTATTGGTAACCTTATGTGATCTATGAGATTACAACAGGGGTACTACTCCAATACTCAAGCCTGAGACAACCTTGGTGTCCAAGTGACTACCTTTTAGCCATTAGGAAGCCGACTTAAACCGGGGTCCATATTCATCTCCAGTTACTACTACAACCACCATTGTTTGCATTTATTTGTTAATTTGTTAACAAGCAATGGCAATATATGATCAAATTAAAATAAAATGTTATTCAAGCTTGTATAATTTATTTGTTAATTTTTTTACTAACAATGGCAATATGATAAGTAAAATAAAATATTATTATTGAGCTTTCATTTATTTGTATTTATTCTTGAGCTTGTAAATTTATTTTTGAGTTTGTATTTGTTTATTGCTAGATCCTGGCCAGCCATCACAAGATCGTGCACCCTCTGATTTGTCAAGAGTAATTGGGAGCTTCAATGATGTTGGAATGGCTGCTAATTGTTTAAGAGGGTTGGATGATGCCACTCAAGAAGAGTTCGGGAACCTGACCCTTGATCGGACAATCAAAGAGCATGTTAGTAATATAATCAAGTTGTACTTTGAACGGCAATCAGTGATTACACAAGCTCAAATCCTACATGGATTGATAAAACACAAAAAATTGAAACGTGCCACAAATTTGTTGGGTTTTAAGGATGTTAAAAATAAAAATGCATGTGAGAATGTAACAACTGCACTATCTGCATTTGGAAAGTCAAGAAAAACTGATATCAGCGCTGCTCGTAGTCCAATTACCACTGTTATTGTGGCACGAAGCACCTCAAGAAATCAAATGGTCGCAACAATGTCAAAAATGCTCCACGTTTCAAGAAAAACACTGCATAAATTCACTAAATTCAGGGTAAATATAGATGAAAACGATGAAGCTGCTTGTTGGGATCTTATATGCAGAGAAGCATATAAAGACAGGATGGAAGAGGATGTCAGAGAGAAGGTGATAGAGTATTGGGACAACCATTCTCGTGCTATACCAGATCGAAAACATGTCCTGCGACAACATTCTGGAAGAGGCATTTATAAGGAGAATTGCAAGCATGTTATGGAGATGACAGGAGTTGCTTTGTTTGAGGAATTCAAAGAATCAAATCATGGTGTCCAGATCTCATTTACCATGTTCATTAAGTTAAAACCGTGGTATATTAGGCCAAATACGATTCGGGACACTTGTTGTTGTCGATACCATGTTGAATTCCAGTTATACTGCAACACATTTGTGGATTTTTGAAAAAAACATTGGGATGGCGAACTAGCTCCTCACAAAGTGCGGGATTTTATTTCTATGATACTATGCAATAGGACTCCTGAAAATGTGTTTTTCAATAAAAGGTGTGTAGGTGGGAGAAGATGCCATGAATGTGGTGATTTGCCATTGTTCCATAGGAAGTTTCCTATCGATCCAACACACCCTGGATTGTCGGGTATCATAGTTAAGTGAAAGAGATATGAGTATGTCTCCATGAATCCATAATCTTCTTCACATGTTCCATCTAAGAGGATCGACTTGCTCGAGGATGATATTCCTATTTCAGACTTCATGGACAAGTTTCAAAGTCAAATTTATAAATACATTAAACACTCCCACATGTCTAGGTGGCAAGCTTTAGAATTTAAGCATTCTCGTGAGGTTTTTGAGCCAGGAACAATCCTATCGGTGGTAGACTTTGCCGAGTATTACACATTTGCTCCTCAGAGAGAGATACAAAGTGAGTATTATCACTCCGACTAGGTGTCCATCTTCGTACATGTATTGTATAGACATGCTCAGGCGAGCATTGATGGTAGGGATAGCAATCCTCAGTCATGCGATGTGATCAAGGAATATCATTTTTATGTCAGTGATGATCGTGAGCATGACACATTGTTTGTTCAACACTGCTTTGGGTTGATTTATGATTCATTCAAAAATAATGGGGTGTCATTTACAGAACACTGTATTTGGTCAGATGGGTTTGCGGCGCAGTTCAAATTGGCACGCTCATTTTATTGGTTGAGTCATCTTCACAAAGAGACGAGAATTCGACACACCTGGAGCTTTTTTGAAACAAGACACAGAAAGGGTGAGCATGATGGCGTAGGTGCATGCGTGAAACGAGCACTTCGGAGGTACCAAATGAGTCATAGTGCATCTCGACTCAAGTGCTCAGCAGAAGTAGTTGATTGGTGCACACAAAATTTGGGTCACCAAGGTCATGAACAAGCAAGTTCGGTGCGCAGGTAGGAAAAACCAACAACTTAAAACTTAATTGGAATTTAATAAATGTGTTTATATTATGTGTGTGTGTGTGTGATGTTTGTTATTCGATGCAGGTTTTTTTGGGATGTTTCCCTTGGCGATGTGAATAGATCCATGCCATGGTATTGCGAGACCATACCTGGTACGAGAGAACTACATTCAGTTCATAGTAAAGACATGGGTGACATATTTTCCATTGAAACGAGGAAGTATGCATGCTTATGTGAGTTTTGCATTGATGCCAATGGACTGGGGGTTGATCATTGCATGAACGATGCATATGTCAAACAATGGAAATATGTCCCTCTTAATCCAAAGGGGCCACATCCGATTCTGACATGGCAAGAGATGCACATTGGCGAGGCAGTGGTTTCACTAGATCATGGTCGGGTTTCTGATTTGGTTAAGAAAGGTACATGATACTTGATTGAATGTTTAAGTTTCTAGTCCTGTATATA
>LPNX011185070.1:91556-121586 GCA_001517045.1 Pseudotsuga menziesii
ATGCAAATTAAAAGCAGGTTGGTGCATCCCTATATCTACGGAGAGTTCACATACCAAGTTGGTGACCTAGTTGTAATGGGCCACTTTTTTGAAAAAGTGAGAAGACAAGGTAACTATATTATTTACAGAGATTTCATTCTTGAATATATATCTTGTCAGTACAGTCATTTGGTGGTGGTAGCTCGGATACATCTCATTGAAATCAAGGTGAAGAGGGGTGAACCAAAGAGATGGAAGATGTCAGTAGCTGACCATGATCGTATTATGGAGACATGCATTCCTATAACCCATTGGCCGGATGAATGAAAGTTATATGCCATGACATATAAGTTGATACATTGACATAGTTGCCACGCTTTTGAAATACATAGCAAATCTAAATTTCTTATAAAATATGAAATCAAATTTTACATTGTAGTTGTAATTTGCACCTAGTAGATCTTACATTATAAAGTTGCAAATTTTGTAACATTATAATTGTAAGTTATGTTAAAAATTGTAAGTTGTGTTCGATTGAAAATTTTGCAAACATGTAAACTTGTAAACATTGTAAATTTTGTAAACTTGTAATTTCTGAAATTGGAAAATTGTACAATTTCATAAGACTGTAAAACAAATTAATGATTGTTAAAAATAACATTAAGATCAAGTAAAACATAAATAACTTTAAACTATAACTACAAATAATTAAAACATTTAACAAACCATCATGTTCAAAAAAAAATCCATATATATATCGATAATCATAAAGTCCACAAATAACAATCTACAAAATAATAACATCCACAAATAACAGTCTACAAATCACTCCTATTCCATTGATCGAGAGATTGACCATCATGGAAACTACCGCCAACTGCACTATGCCCCTAGATTTGGTCATGCACATCGAACAAAAAATTGCCCAGGTCTGAGAACTGCAGAAGTTAAAACCGTGAACTCTGCAAGTCAGTTACATAACACATATTTATATTACATGTACAGAATGTGAGAAAAAATTAAATATATATATGAAACACAGATCTATGAACTCACCTTGCTCGAGTTGAGTGTCAGGTCTGGGAGACTGGGTATCTGTCGAGACGATCCTTCATCAAGACCCGATCGATGAGCGGCAGCCCACTCATTTGTAAACATCACGGCGGCTTCAACACCCTCATCTGCAGCTGCCCGTGTCTGTGTCTGTTTCCATGACATGAAAATAGTTATATTAATGAATTACATTTTGAACTTGAGAATTACAATTTGAAAATGTAAATTATAATCTGAACATAAATATGCAAACAATTCGAATAGATGATAACTAGTACCTCGTCGATTGGCGTGTCATGATTAGGACTCGAGCGAGACTGTGTAGAATCATGTGCAATGCCCTTAACTCTATCCTTTACAATATGAACAAGATAAATGAGGAAAGTTGGAACAAACCAAAATATTGTGTGTTCAACAATTAAATTGAATTTAGAAATTCAAATTTAGGATGACAGTCAACACATACCTCACCGACGTGGGCGGACGGAACTGCAATGGGACCTCGAATAGATGCATCACTACCAAACAGGACCTCCATGAAATCGGACTCCTGCATGGAGGTCTAACACAAATTAGAGTATTAGTTAAAAATATATATACATGGCAATCATAGCAATCAAATGACGACAATCAAATGATGACAATAAAGATATACATGTCCCATCGGTCGAGGCCTGCATCTCTGATGTAGTCTAAAATATGCATCACGCGCCATGATAGCATACTGTAGCATTGATTCATGATCAAGAAGGTTGAGAACATCATCATCCACCCACCGTAACTCAGGCTCTATAGGTGCAGTGGGTGCTCTGCATCTCTCTACCTGCATAACCATCATGCCAGAATGCATTGTCATGAGTGTTGCCTCTACCAATGCACCACGCTCCTCGGTCGCTAGCTGAGATGACACAGCTACATCATCGACCCTAAGCATGGTCCTGGCAGGGCGACCTACCAATGGCTCTGGCTTTGGCTGAGCTACAGGGTCTCTCCTATCCCCACAACGCGCATGACTGTGTCCCCCACCAACACCATAGAAGCTCGATGGTGTGCTAGTGTAATTTGGGTGCATATCCAGGACAAACTCTGCATAGATATGTTTTGCAAAGTATAATGGCACCTGTTCATGGTGGGGAAACATGCCCCATGTTCTAATGAACCTATCATATACATAAGGCGCTACAGCCTCTAGCTTAAACTCCTTGAGTCTAAGCAATTGACCATGGGTGCGGTCAGGAGGGATATCAAATAATGCTCCCTTCACACCATGGCCAGCTGTTGCATCTCTCACTGCGGCCCAGTCATCAAGACCCTTCACAGCGGCCCTTCTTCTCTGACATGCAGAGGCCCAAAGAGAACTCAATGGTCCAATGGACTTGTAAACCTTCAGTATATTGTCTACTACCTCTAACATCATATCCATCGAACGTGCTGAGGGAGAGTTCTTAGGAATGGTCTTGATGTTTTCCTGCAAACACGCACGCTGCATGGTAATGTCTTCTAGTGTGATACATGTGATATCATCCTCCCATGGTGCTTCCTCGGGAGGGTCGATGCCATGTTATGCAGCATCTGAAAATTAGATGAAAACACAAATGTTAGTACTAATAACATTTAATGTTAGATGAAAACATAAATTAAAGGTACTGATAACTGAAAGAAATATATATATGCATTTAATGTACCTGTCTCATGGGGAACCTCCCCACCGACACCAACAGTATATTGATCCTCCTCACTCACATGCACAGAGTGGTCGTCGCTCATCTCCCCAGCAAGAGCGTATGTCGGCATAGAACGCTTACGCGAACCTGTGAAAATAGAGACATACAAGTTTATGATTAAATATACACATGTGAAAAAATTTAATTTGATGTAACTAGCAACAAAGAGTACATCATGCACAATTGTATACTTACGAGTCCTCCGTCGACCTCTGGGGTGAGGAATAGTCGCAGATCCGCTAGTGCTATGCCTTCGACGAACCGAAGATCCCCGCTGTAGAGATGGATCTGCATGAAATAAGGCATAGTAAATGATTTTTTGTAAATAACTCAATGTACAAGTAACTCCATATATGGATACAAGTAAAAAACTCTTACTCAAAAAACCACCAAAAAGTTTACAAAACAAAATGTATTGACGAGTTTTTTTTTTTTGCTTTGAAGGTGGTATGAAGAAGACTATCGAATATGTGGTATGATAGGGGTTATGATTTATTTTCATAATGTTGAGTACTCCTTTATTTCTTGTTCAATTTGAGATTATGGACATGTGGTACTTATTTGGGTGAAGCTTTCTAAAATACGAGTTGAATTTTAGTCACTAAAGGTTTTTCGGGTTATAGGGAATGCTTTGTGAGTTTTCGATGGGGTGGAAATGAGTTAAAAATACTCGGGATTTTAAACTAATTCCTATAGATATTTATCATTTTAAACTAATTTTTTAAATTATAGTTATGTAAAAAAATTCATCTATTTTTTAAAAATTAAATTACAATTCCAGTTTTCCATAATTTAATGTATAAATTTTATATATTTTATTAGTAATATATTTACTATTATTTTAAAATATTCTAAATTTATAATTTATAATTTTCAAAATGTTGAATATAAATCGACATATTTTTTTTACAAAATATCAAAAATATAATTTTATCTTAAATTATGGATTTTTATTAATTTTTCAATTTGATATTATTTAAAAAAATTTAAATCATAAAATTCTATTAAATTTTTTATTTAATTTTTTTTCAAATTTACACACTTATTTATAAATGTTTTTTTCTTTAGAATAAAATAAAATAAAATCCATACTTTTGTTTGAGCTTAAAAAAACTAAAATACATAAATACATTTTCCAATAAATTAAAATTAAAATATGTTAAAATATATAAATTTAAAATATTTATATATATATAATTCGTACTTTTGTTTGAGCTTAAAAAAAGATTAAAATACATAAGTACATTTTTCAATAAATTAAAATCAAAATATGTTAAAATATATATATATATGTGTGTGTTTCTTTTCTTAGAAAAAAAAATCCATGTTTTTGTTTGAGCTTCAAAAAAAACTAAAATACATAAGTAAATTTTTCAATAAACTTAAATAAAAAAATGTTAAAATATATATATTTAAAATATATATAATTAAAAATATATATACCCACTACATCAAGATCGAAAACAGCTCTTTCTAATGTTTAGATTTATCACATTTGCAATCTTGTGCTAGATTACCTTTATTGTATGCACCACATCCCCAATCTGGCATTCTTGCAACATTCTTACAAAAGGATGATGAATACATACGTTGATGACGCTTGAAGTCTTTACTGACTCTTTTCTCCAAGCAGTGCTCTTGCCATGTCTCTAGTATGTAACTATGTAACTGAGCTAGAGAGAGGCCTCGATAATTGATATTCTTATCTTTCATATATTGTTCCACAGCATCTGGAACATGGCCAGGGAAGCTTCTGATATAATGCTTTAAATAAACAGGATCTCCTGACTTTCCGGAGGAAATCAAGAGCTGTTGCATATAACATAAATATTCTTCAATCTGTGCAAGATTATAGAGTCGGGGTGACATAAATAGAGAAGCAAGATGTTCATAATCTTCTCTTTCATCGGGTCCATATAACTCTTTACCCAATGCTTTGAATATCTGTTGATCAGCATCTTCAGCAGAGAGCATTTCATTTCTGGCTTCCTGTGGGAGCCATCTCCACCATTCATTAGCAAGTCCTAAAAGACCTACGATTGTTTGTCCAACCAGTTGTTGACCTGTAAGGGTATCATTTTGAGTTCTTTTGTATAGAGTCCATTGTCCTAACATTTGTATTGCAGTCTTAATATCATTTCGGGATTGACACTGAATATTAAAGACTGGTTGGTCAAGCATTTGGGACAATAGATTGTTCATGGAATTAACTCCAAATTGGAACCTCGGGTTTGGAGCTTTCGATGCGTCAGGCATCTGAAGGTCAAAGGTATTTTCACGAGGAGGTGGATTATGGATGGATGAAGATTCTACCCTATCTTGAACAGACATCATATTCAAATATTTAGTATCTAAGGTAGGAGAAAAAGTTTTAAAGTGACCTATCCATTTCTTGATTTCATCACATTCTTCATCATCTCTTCCAAAATTAAATTCTGGTTTTTCATTCTCTGAAATACTTAGCATGCTAAAAGAAATACTTCGATAATGCTTATTTTCTTTCTTCGGTGTTTCTTTTCTTTTATGACCTTGTGATGCTAAGGCAAAGACTGAGTGATTGATGCCTAGGACTTTCTTTTTAAGCTCTTGAGTTTGGGTCAAAAGCTCTTCTAACTTGGCCAATCTTCTCTTAGATTTATTTGCAGCTTTTTCAACTGCTGTTAATTAGCTTACTCTGTATTTTCTTCTTGCAATCTAGTAAATTTGTTTCCTATAGGCTGTGGAAATGACAGCTGAGTAAATTGGTGGTCGTGAGGGATTTAAATTTTGGGTTTTTTGAGGTAAAGGTCATAGCTGTAGGGAAGCGTCGTAAGTCCTTGTTTTACCAGAAACCAGTGTGAGCTAAGAATCTTAGTTTAATCATGGACCCTTCAATGGATACAGTTTCGCTTGCTACATTAGATTGTCAGTCTGATAATAATACAGAAGTGTATCTTGCAGAAAGAAGATCATCTTTTATGAATGAACCATCTTCATCTAATTCTTCTATAATCAACATACAAGATTTTAATCCTTCTGAGGATTGGCAGTTACCAAAAATACTTCATTTTGATGTCTATAAGTTAAACTGGTGGCAATATAAGTCTGCTACACAAATTAAGGTTTCTTCTATTGATGTCTCTTTCACTGATTCTGGTGAGCCCGTTCATATCAATTTAATCGATAAAGCACAAATCGATTGGGCTATCAAAGAAGGTTATCGTTATGCGCATTTGGGCGCAATAAAGTTTGGTTTAGGTCTGCTTGTCCAACCTTACCTCCCTGTGTCTTCTCTTTGTGTTGCTGTCGATACTCGTCATCGTAATTTTGTTGATGCTATTATTGGCGGTTTTACCGCTCCTTTACATGATGGTCCCACTTATGGCACTGTCTTTCCAAAATACTCTGTTAGCCTAGAGGATCCCATATCTATGATCTATTGAAGGCCTATATCCAACCTCAAGGATTCCAAATGATGCAAGGGTCTAAAATTATCCAGTTAAAAGGGGTTGTCTGTATCCGTTTTGGAAATGATACCCTACCTCCACTCCGATCTCGTGTCCATCAGGGTTCATGCTTACAAAGCATGGTGGAGTCTGAGAAATCTCGTCAAGCTACCCCTGTTACCTTCGACTGGACTGGTATAAATTATCCCCAACAACGGGAAGTTAAATACCAAGAACTTAGAAATGTTGAATGTATGCAACGTTCCATCCTGAACCAACCTTTAACATTTGATCAGCATACTAATTCTTTCAGGTTACTAGCACAAACCCCTGCTCCCAGATTTACACCTCCTCTTATCAGATCTACCTATGTGGCTTCCTACAATAATGCTCGGTGACAAGCCCATTCCGACTCTGTCTCTACATCCCAGCCCACTTCTACTTTTTTCACTGGCTTGTATGAAACAGAACATCGAGGCCAACATAAAGATTGCCGAGCATGTATAAAAATACTTCAGAGGATCCAACACCAGAAAAATAGAGATCCACCAACATTGGGTATGTTGAGTTTACCTAGATATAATGATGCTATGGAAGTCAATAACCAAGTACGTAAGTCCTATGTTCCAGGTAGGAATCTGCCTAAGGTTCCCTTCCGGCAATACTCAATAGATGGCCAAATCAAAAAAGAATTTCTACCATACAAATCTTCAAGCCCTGATGAGTCTATCCCTGATGACATCAAGCTTGCTAACTAGAGCAATATGCAGCAGAAGATGACTGCACAAAATCTTGATGACATGGCTTATGATCTCCTTGTTCTTAAAAAGGTGGTGGTAAAAGAAAAAGAAAAAATTTCCTTCGTTGAGACTAAGTTAGGTTTGTTAGATCATCTCTTGAAAGATTCTGCAGAGATGAAAGACGCAGTTGAAAAAACTGCAGATAAATATAAGAGAAGATTGGCCAAGTTAGAAGAGCTTTTGATCCAAACTCAAGAGCTTAAAAAGAAAGTCCCAGGTGTCAATCCCTCAGTCTTTTCCTTAGAATCACAAGGTCATAAAAGAAAAGAAACACTGAAGAAAGAAAATAAGCATCATCGGAGTATTTCTTTTAGCATGCTAAGTATTTCAAAGGATGAAAAACTAGAATTTAATTTTGGAAGAGATGAAGAAGAATGTGATGAAATCAAGGAATGGATAGGTCACTTTAAAACTTTTCCTCCTGCCTTAGATACTAAATATTTGAATATGATGTTTGTTCATGGTAGGGAAGAATCTTCATCCATCCATAATCCACCTCCTCGTGAAAATACCTTTGACCTCCAGATGTCTGACACATCGAAAGCTCCAAACCCGAGGTTCCAATTTGGAGTTAATTCCATGAACAATCTGTCGTCCCAAATGCCTGACCAACCAGTCTTAAATATTTAGTGTCAATCCCGAAATGATATTAAAACTGCAATACAAATGTTAGGACAATGGACCCTATACAAAAGAACTCAAAATGATACCCTTACAGGTCAACAACTGGCTGGACAAATAATCGCAGGTCTTTCAGGACTTGCTAATGAATGGTGGAGATGGCTCCCACAGGAAACCAGAAATGAAATGCTCTATGTTGAAGATGTTGATCAGCAGATACTCAAAGCATTGGGTAAAGAGTTCTATGGACCCAATGAAAGAGAAGATTATGAACATCTTGCTTCTCTATTTATGTCAGCCTGACTCTGTAATCTTGCACATAGTGAAGAATATTTCTGTTATATGCAACAGCTCTTGAATTCTTCTGGAAAGTCAGGAGATCCTACTTATTTAAAGCATTATATCAGAAGTTTCCCTGGTCATGTTCCAGATGCTGTGGAACAATAAATGAAAGATAAGAATATCAATTATCGATGCCTCTCTCTAGCTCAATTACATAGTTATATACTAGAGACATGGCAAGAGCACTACTTGGAGAAAAGAGTCAGTAAATACGTCAAGCGTCATCAAAGTATGTATTCATCATCCTTCTGTGAGAATGTTGCAAGAATGCCAGATTGGGGATGTGGTGCATACAATAGAGGTCATCTAGCACAAGATTGTAAATGTAATAAATCTAAACATAAGAAAGGCTTCTATTCTAGTGCTCCTAGATACCATCTAGATTCAGGAAATCCCTATAAGCATAAAAAACAGCATGGATATCAAGTTTCCAAGAAATATAGCAAACACCCTCATAAAAAGTTTGTTAAAAGAAGAACAGACAGAAATGAAAAGGAAACAAGGCTTCATTTGCGACCAAAACGGCCATTGGGCGAATAAATGTCTGAAAAAGATGTCAAAACCAAGGCTTGTTGCCTTATGTGCCCAGTTAGATCCTCGATGGTGAGTTCTACATTCCAGTTCAGACACCGAGTCACCTTCTGGTGAAATGATCTTCTGATGCATCAACTGCATCCGATGATTCTGAGTCCGATAACAACATAGCTGCTCTTAAAAAATTTGCTTCTTATTCTTCCTCTTCAGAGTCCGATTCTGAACCAAATTTGGGAGGGTTCGAGCCTCTAGAGTATGATTTTTCGTTGTATATGTTTTCTGTGAATACGCCACAAAACATTGAAAAACAAATCGCAACCATAGATTTGCAATTGTCTGAAACTCCTGCCTTCGAGTATATGCTAAGATCAACTTTGAAAGATGAAAAGAAGAAATTACTCAAAATGCTTGAACAAGATAAAGGTAAAGGTAAAGTAAGTTTTGTAAATCATGCCCAGTATAATCCTGCCGAACTCTATAGAAGCTACCGAGATGGTCATGAAAGCAGGCAGTGCTATAGGAGAGATAAAGAGCAAATGCTCCGTCTTCAAATCAAAGAGAAGCAGTAGCAGCTCAGAAGCTTGGTAACACAGATTGAAGATTTGAAGAGTATGGTTAAAATCATACAGATTGAAAGGGATCAATCGTCAGATGAAGAACTAAGCAAACAGTATGATCAAGCTTTGGAAAGTCCAGAAAAGAAAGAACCATCTCCTAATCTTACTTTAGGAATGCTCACTGGTCCTAAAATGTTTATCTGAATCCAATTTTTCCCTAGTGAGTATAAACCATATTTTTTAGACTGTATGCTTGATTCTGGTTGCCAGTTGAACTTAGCAAAAGGTTCGGCACTCCCCTCATTCTATTGGGAAAACACTACAGACCATGGGACAGCCATTGAAAGAACTCCAGTCCCCCTTGTTGCAAAAGCTGAAAATTTCCCAATGAAGTTCAATGAAACATCTGATGCAGTAACCTGTTACAAGTTAGATAACATTAAAGAAGACTGCATTCTATGTTCAGAATTCCTGTCCAGAGTTAGTCCTTTTTCTTTTGATATCCAGAAGATGTTATTTTCTTGTGTCATTAATAATTGTACATTCGAGCTTCCTATCTACTTTAGTTCTAGTCCGAAATGTCAATCTTTTGTGCAAAATCCTGTGCAGAAAAACAATCTTGCTCAGTTAATGAAAATGGATCATTGTATAGCATTTTCAGACATCCATGGAGAAAAATATCTTGCAGATATCACTGCAAAGTTGATTAAATACTGTTGCTCAGAAATCCCAAATGCTTTATGTACAAGAGAGAAATACTTTGTCTCCTTGCCATTTGATCCATTGCAAAATATTAAACCAATGAAAGCTTCTGCTCATCTCATGTCCCACTCAGAAAGAGATTTATGTGCCTCAGAAATCAAAGAACTTCTAGCCAAAGGCCTGATAGAACCATCTAAGAGCCGTTGGCCTTGCCGTGCCTTTGTTGTAAACAAACACTCTGAGATCAAGCAAAGAAATCCAAGGCTTGTGGTGAATTATAAGCCTCTCAATGCTTTACTTCAGAAAGTTCGGTACCCTCTGCCAGATAAAGCCATCCTGCTACAAAGAATTGTTGGTTGTACAATATTCAGCAAATTTGATTTGAAATCAGGGTTCTACCAAATTGGTATCGATGCAAAGGACCGTTTTAAAACAACATTTGTAATTCCACATGGTCAATACCAATGGAAGGTTCTACCATTTGGAATCAATAACACTCCGTCAGAATTTCAGAAGCGCATGGAAGATATTTTCAGAGAAAAATAGTGGGCACTTGTGTTCATTGATGATATTCTGATCTGTTCAAAAAACCTGCAAGAACACTTAAAACATTTACAGATCTTCTATGATTTGGTTTTTAAACATGGGTTAGCCCTGTCTCAAAGCAAGATGGAGATAGGTAAGACCGAAATGGAGTTTCTTGGATTTAAGATCCAAAGAGGACAAGTCCTCCTGCAAAAGTATGTCCTCAGCACCTTCATCCATTTCCCAGACCAAATCCTTGATAAAACTCAGTTGCAGAGATTCCTTGGTAGTCTCAATTACATCAGACCTTTTTACAAAGGACAGGCCACTGATATTCATCTTCTTCAACAAAGATTAAAGAAGAACCCTTTAAAGTGGTCACTAGAGATGACTTTGGTTGTACAGCATATCAAAGCCAAAGTGTTGGAATTGCCTCCTCTTTCCTTACCTCAAGGTTCAGGTCAGCTCATCATTGAGACATACGCTTCTTCCCACACTTGGGGTGGAGTTTTGCTTGAGGTTATAGAAGGCAAAGAACATGTGTGTGGTTATGGTTATGGTTCCTTCAAAGCAGCAGAACTCAACTACCCTTCCAGCCACAAAGAGATCTTGGCTATTAAGAAGACAGTCCAGCATTTTATCTTATGTTTGAAACCGGTTAGATTTGTTATTAGGACAGATCTAAAAATAATGCCTGGTATTTTTAGGAATAAGAATTTAATGGCAGAAAATAGTAGTCGCATTTTAAAATGGTTTATTTGGCTCAGTAACTTTGATTTTGACATTGTGTATAAGCCAGGTTATCTCAATTGTCTTGCTGACATGCTCACCAGAGAACATCCTAAAGAAACTGCTCCTACTCTCAGCATGTTCACAGCTGATGCCTCTAGTTCTAGTGCAGATCATGGTAAAGCACCAATGTATCAACCCAGAAATGGCTTATTCTTGAATGCCTAGGATGAATCGCTGTCAGAAGCAAAACGAAGACAACTCCTTGATTATGCATGAAGGAAAGAAGTTGAAAGGTATTTTGACCTCACTCTTATCAAGCAAATCGAAGCCTCTCCTTTAAAAATTCAGATAATGGAAAGATGGGAGAGAGATGCATTCCAAAATTTTGAGAATGCTCAAGAAAAGCTAGAGGGTTGCAGAGAGCTTTGGTTAGACTGCAACGAAGAGAAAGATAGTCCAATCTGGTATGTGGATATTAGGGATGGAAATTTAACATGGACATCCTACAATTTGATCCTTCAGTTTTGTAGAGAGCAGCGCAAAATTATCATCTGTGTAAACCCAGCAAACCTCATGCATAATGCATGGTTTGGTTGGACGGAAGTCTTCCTAGATAAGTTTTGTCCAAGAATGGATTGGGTGAACCGTTGTGTCAATTTCATACTTCATATGAAAGCTGACATTGAAGTGGCCGACAGAAGGCATCAATGGTTTAAATTTATGCTCCATCATCATGGCAGACGCTACACGCGGCTAGAGCATACGTTGTATACTTCTCAAAAGTACATCAAGAACAATGCTCAAGGACAGAGAATTGACTCAAATGTGCATACGAAGAGAATCCCTTTAAACTTTCGAGTAGAGTCATTATTCTAGGGAGAATTCCTTTGCAAATCCAATGCAATCTTTCACGAATCAGATATTGAAAGATGCTTCAGTCCAGATTTGTACCCGCCAATCCAGCTTAAAGAGGACCCGCCAAACATAGATGACTTCAAGGACTATGACTCAGATATTCCAGGATTTGACTGCCCTTGCGGTGGGATAGACCTTGGAAATGGACGTGAAGTCTGCATTTGCAGGCAGGCAGAGACCCCTACGACTAAAGTGAAAGCTATGGTGGACCTTTGAAGACCGTCGTAGGTCAGTTATGCTCCACTGTGTTTTATTTTGTTTTATTAGGAGGAGTTAGTCATAATGAAGATTCTGGGTCCCCACATGTCTACGGACTCCAAGGGACGAGATAATGACGATGGTTGCCCCCGCTTGTCACCTTGGATGTTTTCCTTTTGACTCATTAGTGCTAGTCTTGAGTCACCGGTTAACCGGCTAGTTTTGTATAAATAAGAGCCTCGAGCCTCATTGTAGATCATCAGATTTTGGAGTCACTCATGTGTTGAGCTTAGTCGAGTCTGAAGTAATATGCTCTGCGAGTTGCTCCCAGGAGTATAACATCGCATCAGAAATCTTCAAGTCAGTAAATATTTGTGTATTGTGAGTTTGAGTTTGTAGTGATGAGCTTCGCCCTCCGAAGCCGATCTACATGTCGTTGAGTCTTTGTAATTGTTGTAACTGCTAAATTAAGAAGCAGGAAAGAGTTATTTTTGATCATGGTGTAATGTGGTATCAGGGCCTATTTTATATATATATATATATTTAAATTTGAATATATTTAAATATTTAAATTTGAATATATATGATCAAAATATTTAAAGCAAAATATATGTTTGTTTAAATAAATGCCTACGTTGGTTTAAGATTCATGATTGTCTCGCGTCTAGTGTTTGGATTTTTTTCAATTCTCCATGCATTCTCGGAGGATTGATAAAATTCGGGCAACATTTCTACTTGCCGAGTTCTCATTTAAAAATTAAACTAGCAGCATAAACACTACCGGTTTACAAGATATATATAAAACAAAAAAATAAATATTAAATAAAAAACAAATTTCAATTTTATAAATATTTTAAATGCTACCGGCAGCATTTCTGCTTGCCAGCACACATTGCAAACATGCCAGGCAAAAAATAAAAACCTAAAAACATCTATAACAATGATTTTTTTTCACTTTTAACCTAACATCTTAAAATTTCATTTCTATTTCAAAAAACAAGCTTCGAGGGTTGCATCTCTCCTCCGACATTCTCGTGAAAGGGGGTGTGGCTTGCGTGGTCGGTCGGTCGAAGTCTCTGGGGGCGCGGCTACACAGGCGACATGTTCGAGGACGCGAACGCTCGGTCGAGGTAACGGCTCGATCGAGGGATTTTGCAGCGGACTGGATTGTGGCCACGAGTGCGCGCAGCCCTTTTTATAATTCTTTAAAAACAGGAAGCTCGATCAAGGTATGAAGCTCGATCGAGGTCCGTAGCTCAATCTAGGGTTTATCTAACCCTCGATCGAGCTCTTGGTAAACCCTCGATCGAGTTATTGAAACATTGATTGAGGGTTTAACAACTCGATCGAGGGTTTAACAACTCGATCGAGGGTTTACCAAGAGCTCGATCGAGGCTTTAAAAGAACCTCGATCAAGGGTTTAAAAGAACCTCGATGGAGTGTTTGTTAAACCCTCGATCAAAGGTACGCTTTTTGCATTTCGTCGAAAATCCGTTGCCAAAAATTGTTACACACCTCCATGGATGCACCCAGAAGCCAGATTGATGGTGGTTTGAAAACTGATCCAAGAACGGGGAAGCGAGATATGTCGTGGTTTGAAAACGCTAAGGTTGAGCGATTTGAAGCTTTCCACACCAAGGATCGGAACAAGGGAGCCGGATTGATGGTGGTTTGAAAACTGGTCCAGGAACGAGAAAGTGGGAGATGTCGTGGTCTAAAAACGGTCAGGTTGGTGGACAAACATTAATGCATGACTTTACGTCGTGGGCGGTGAGTGGCAGGTGGCAGTAGGACGACGAATGATGGGTAACGAAGGTTAAACGGAACGGGCTGAAACAGACGACAGATGATGGGTTACAAAGGTTAAACGGAATGCACTGAAACAGACGGCCGAGAAACGGACGCCTGAGCTTAAAAAACATGTACGTTCAGTCCATCCAACGGACCAAGAGCAAAGTCAATGGTTGACCTCGATGTTGGTCAGTTGGATGGACCAAACGTATATGTTTGTTAAAGATGGTCAAACGGACAGGGTAGCTGGAAGCCGAAAAGTTCTAAAAAAAATCGTCAATAAACCACTCCTTGGAACAAAAGAGACCCACCCACGCCAGCTGGCTTATCCAGCATGAACCTACATGCTAGATAAGCTCGGCCGCCCAAGAATACATGCACTATTTCTTGGTCTAGTTCAAAGATCGATGACTCTGACAGTTGAGGGCATTAGCTCTGATCTTTACCATCGATTATTGCAATTTGCGACTCTCTGACCGCTGGCGGGTGCACTATATTCATACATGATACCTCACAACACCATTGACAAAGACATGCACGACAGCCCTCATTGATTGGATTAAGCTGCTGCACACGCTGAAATGCAAGCCTGATCTCCATGTGTTCTGGCAGATCACAGATCAAATCTCTGCAGATCAGAACACACCAAATCTCTCGCAGATTATTAAATCTCTGATCTGTATGCTAGATCGTTGTTGTTTGTTGATAATACTCAAATGAGGCATGTCACCTCGTTGACCATTTGTCGCGGATTCTCCATTCACTATGCAGTGTGCATAGGCGCCGAACTCTGGTGTTGGAATTGGATCTCTGTAAAAAGAAAAAAGAAAAATCTCACACCTGCATTCTTGACATATGCAGCAACAACTTGGAGACTTCAATTATCAAAGCTCTGTAGCTCTCAATCTTCAAATTCATCTATTTAACGTCAAAATTTTGATTCAACGATTTCAGACAAGAATTTGCCTTCACCATGGTCGGATTCATGCATCTTTCTTGACCCATGAACATATGAACTATTGCAGTAAGAACCAATATTCACTGCATTGCATTTAGGGGATGGAATTGAAATCTTTTTCGTTGCCTCTTTACAACATAACCCCTGGATTTATCTTTCATATCACAAATCGGCATGTAGATCAAGTTCATTGTCCTCTCTTCAAATTCGACCCCTAATTTTGATGCTTGGATACAAAACTGGTGGGAAAGCTTTGATATCAACTTATCCGAAAATGGGCATTATGGCCATAATAACAACAACCAGTATTTAAAAATGAAACTAAGAGATAATTAAAAATATGAAAATAAACGATAATCAAATGAGTAAATGATACATTATGCAAACCTGATTGATAACGGAGTTAAGGTGAAGTCTCCGTGTTTGCTCAATCAACCGACGGCTGGTTACTTCTCCTTTTAAAGTGATAGTTTTTTCATTAAGGACTTGGTTCTCTCCTTTACCATGGCAAAAGCTTCTCACAATAAAGGGCTTGCAAAGTTCTCCCAATAAAAAGCTTCCAACTCACAAAAAGCTTATTTGCGTATATTCTCCTTCAAAGAAATAACAAATCATTTCTTTTCAAAGATCAAAATGGACTTCTATAGTGTTTCACAAGTTGAGAGAAAATCTCAATTTTTCCCATGAACGTCTCAACATTCCTCTAAACTAGGAAATTACAATGCTACATAGCTCTCACATTTACAATAGTTTCCAATTACAATAAAAATGAGAAATACAAAAGCACATAAGCTTTAAATATGTAATAAGCATTTCTTTTCATTTTTATTTTTTTTTTCCAAATCATTAATGAACAATATTTTTTACATTTGAAATTCATTTATATATTCAAATTGCATAGAAAGCTTCATGTAAGCTTATATGTTCAAATTGCATAGGAAAGCTTCATGTAAGCTTTTTGTTCTACAAATGGTTTCAAGAAAAATAGAAACTTTGTGGACTCGTCAATTGTGGAGATCCTTTTTTATCACTTTATTTCTTAGTTTTATGTTACTTGTATGTTACAATACTATTCTAAATACATGTTTAACCTAGATTTTGATGATTAATCTAAAATATTAGCATAATCAACAACATAGATAATCTCTTGATTTTTTGAAAGTAATACCACTTGTAAGAGTTAAAACTAGTTACAACCTAGATCTCACACTAAAACCTTGATGATGATGTGATGAATCATTTTAGCATTAAATTTATTGTTTGAAATATGGAAACCAACCACTTTTCACACCTACAATCAATGGATAATAGTGGTTTTCCTATAGTTGTCAACGACGATGACAAAAATGCAAGTTTTTTTGTTCCTTAAAAGCAAAGAAACTAAGATGAAAAATGGTATTCTTATCTTTCAACAACTCCAAGTCAATTGATTAACGCTACACTATCATACATAGGCAAGACATTTAATTGTTTCAAATGCATACAAATCAATTTAATTGTCACCTTAATATAATAATCAGATCACATGTTTGATCCAAATAGAATGAACAATAATGCATACAAGTGTTAATACCTTCCCTATAAATGTAATAGAAGGGGTGAAGGGCCCATTAAAGTAATAGTGTAGGTCATTCAATATAAAGTGGACTAGGTCCACTATATTGTTGTTATTAAACAAGGCCCACTATGTCAGTAAATAAAAGTAATGGGACCTCATTAAAGAAGGTTCGCCAAGTAGTTGGAAGGTTAGTGTGTTGTGATTCTATAAATTATGATGAAATTCTAGTTATGAGAGATGTAGAATATTATTGTAATTGGAGCTTAGCTCATAGTAGGTTGTCCCCTCAAAGAGGCAAATGAACAAGAGTTGATTCATCCATTAAGAGAATCAGTTGATATTAATAAAAAGTGTCAGAGATTTACGATGTCTCTTTTGTTATTCAATTTAATTTGGTATATTACAATTGGTATCAGAGCATCTTCTCTAGCTAAAGAAAAACAAGGATTTGTTATATGTATTTTGCAAGTTTTTCATAAAAGAGACCTGCGACACCTAGATCCGTTTCCGAGTCTTTTTCAACAAAATTTGTCAAAATTGATTACATATAGGAGTTATTGTCTTAAAAATATGCAATTTCAAAACAAAATGCTCAAATTAGAGTCCAAGAGAAGGTGTGGCCATTTGAATTTGCACCTTTTATGGTTTCCGGTAACGATAGTGAACCTTGCAAGTCATATTTTTTTGTAATGTGATCATATTTCAACAAGACCAACATTGTTGGAGGGGTCATTTTTAGGGATTGCATATGATATATTATATACCATATTTCCAGTCCATATCTAACCCTTTATAGTCCCTGTATAATTCTACATTGAAGCATGGCAAAGCGGTGGCCCATATAATGGGAAAGACATCACTGTAGAAAAACTTTTACAAGATGGCCAAGCCAAATTGACATCTGCACAGGCCTTTGACATCTATGGACACACTAGTATATAGTCAAATATGCTTGTGCTAAAATTGAGGGGATTTGTGTTACTCCTCTCATCATTGAAGCATGTAACCAAAACAAAAATGCATGGTGTGACTTAGAAGATGATTGTGATGATTGCTATATGGACAATTGTTAATTTTGGCATGACAAACTACTTCCATATTCTTTTTTATGAGTCTTCTCTTTCATATGTGGAAAACTTGGGGTGAAAGGACAACCACTGTACGCTTCTACTATAGTAGCAAAATTTCTCTTATCTTCATTACTGCTCTATGAAGGATTCGCTTGCTTTGGTTGATTATACTCATTTGGATCCATATGACCATTATGGGCATAGGATGCACAACACTCAAAAATTTGCGGAGCTTCAATGCCATCGACGGGGTGACAAATGCAACACATGGACATTGACCTCGAGCTTTTGGATGAATCCTTTAAATTACTTAACCGTGGCCATTAACACTCGTACATGGGACCTCGACTTAAGATGGAACATGTTAGACAACATCAGTGTGATGACTCAGACTAGTCCATGGGACCCTAGTTCCTTGGCCTATTTCAGCATGGCAATCAGCATTCATCCATGGGACCTTGTGTTATGTTTATATAATTTCACATCAAGCGTTGAGGGCTACACTTTCCTAAGGTGGGTGGAGTGTTATGACCCTCCCTAGGGGTGGAACAAGGGGGAACAAAGAGCCCATTAGAGCAATAGTGGAGGTCATTCAATGTAAAGTGGACTAGGTCCAATATGTTATTACTAACTAAAACTCACTATGTTAATAAATAAATGTAATGAGACCTCATTCAAGGTCCATTATGTAGTTAGGAGGCTAGAGTGTATTGTGATTCTATCAATTAAGAGGGAATTCCCCTTAAAAGAGATGTGGAAGAAGATTGTAATTGCAACTTAACTCATTGGAGGATGTCCCTCGAAGAAGCAAGTTAATAGAAGTTGATTCCTCCATTAAAAGAATCAATTGATATATATAAAAGTGTGGGTAATAGAGGTGTCAAAGGGCCTATTAGAATAATAGTGGAAGTCACTCAATGTAAACTAGACTAGGTCCACTATGTTGTCCTTGTTAAACAAAACCCATTATGTCATGTCAATAAATAAATGTAATCAAACCTTATTAAAAAAGGTCCATTGGGTAGTTGAGAGCTTAGAGTCTATTGCGATTCTATAAATAGTGATGGAATTTTCCTTGTGAAAGGTGTGGAAGAATATGGTAATTGGAACTTAACTCATAAGAGGTTTCCCCCTCGAAGAGGCAAGTGAACAAGAGTCAGTTCCTCTATTAAAAGAATCAATTAATATTAATAAGATTTCTAAAATCTAGTGTTATTCAATTTTATATATAATATACTACAATCAATGGAAAATAATGATTTCCTAGAGTTGTCAAAGCCAATAACACTAGAATGCAAGATTCGTATTTTTAAAAAGCAAAGAAAACAAGTACAAAAGTAATATTCTCATATTTCAACATATCATAGAAAGGCAAGACCTCTAATTGTGTTCAATGCATGCAAATACATTTAATTGGCACCTTAATATAATCATTAAGTCACATGTTATAATCCACATATAGTGAATGACAATGCTTGTAAACCTCATGGAGCCTAAAAGATACCCCAAGTTTTAAAGTTCACTCATAAATTTTGTCATTTAAATTATAACACAAGTTTTCTGTAATGATATTTAATAAAATTTTCACGCTATTCTACCAGTGTTCAATGACATGTCCAGTATCTAACTTATATCCCTAAAACATATTAGTCAAGCACATTCCTCATAACTCATTTGGTTTAATACATAAAAAGTAAAAGACATAAACAAAAAAAGGGTCATCGACCTTTATAATACCTTGAAGCAACAATTATGCCTCCCATGTCTCTACTATGCATTGGTGCAAACTAAAACATTTGTCTGATAATTCAAAAACCTACACAAATAATAAATATGTGACACGACCTTAAAATGTCAAATTCTCATTTCTAAACCCGTAATATAAAACTTGTTCGTTATGTGTTGGGATGTAAGAACACCACCTACATACCTAGCTTACGATATACAATGGTTCATTTATTAAGAAAAATACATAATAACACAAACAATCTAGACCAATACATAAAAAAGCATGTGCCACAACCATAACGCAATTCTTTGAAACAACAATGCAAAGCTTAACTTCTACGAGGCATACAACAAAAACATAAACAAGAATAGTGATATTTCAAAACCATGAACTAATATGAAAAAATAATTTCTCCCCGACATTAAAATATTGAAACTAAGTAAGATGTTATTCTACATTGTAGTTGGTTATGGCTATAAAAAGAAAAAAATGAAATAATACCCTATCACATGTTTTAATAGTCAATTTATAACTAATTTATTGAATATGACGGGTCAATGTTCTAAGTGAGTATTTTAAATGTTCTAAAGACAATTTTAAGATTTGAAAGATAATTTCTTAAAAATACTTTTTTAATGAAAAGCGGCGTAAGTGTTGATTTTGTACAAATAAATATGTGGAAAATATTCTCATTTGGGAGTCTGTAAAATAAAAACATCCCATGTTCAAAGAAACATGGGACAACACTGGTCGCGAAGCGACAAGGCATGAAGGAAAAAGAGGACTAAACAGATGCACAAGTAATCATCAAAATTTTAACATCACAAACGAACATTCTCCATTTTTAAAGAAATCAAATGATATGTAGAACACAATGAAATCTTTGAATCAATATCTAGTGCACTTTATGAGAAATAGAAGAAAATAAAAATATATGGAATTATTTATTATATGCTTTACAAAGGTAAATCCTCCCCCATACTTATAAGGTTTTTTAAAGCACCTGTTACAACAAAGTAAAAGAAAAAATAAACTTAGTTAAGGAGGACATAAAGGCAAGATCTAAATTACATGCACCCACATTTTTGAAAGTTTTTTAGTAGAGATATTGGCAAAAGTTTATATTTGAATATCCAAACTTTGTTTTTTAATTTTTAATTATTATATTTATGTTTAAAATAAGAGAATGGATTTTAAAGTGGACAAAGGTGTTAAAGTTTATAGTTTTAGATGTGTATTATATTTTTAATTATTATATTGTATGTATTATATACGAAAATGGATTTTTAAATTCAAAGAGGTGTTGATGTTTATGGTTCACACAAGTATTTCCATATGAGTTTGTGTCTAATTTATTAAGATCATCTTTAATACCTCTCAAAACTTTGTAAATTCGCTTTACTAAGTTAATTACTAGAGTAAATGTCATTTTAGATTTAATTGAGATTATGTTAATAAAATGCCCAAGTTTTTAACATTAGTGATTAAAGTTAATTCAATGAATCTTAATAATTGATCTCAAGTGAGGGGGACCTAATCTCAACCATTGATCACTTAGGAGGTTAGGGTTTTGGCTCATCTCAAGATTATAAAAGGAAACCAAGATGAAAGAAGAAAACACAACACAAAAGCATTGAGTGACTCATTTGAAAGAATAAAAGACTTTCACTTTCTAGATTTGGTAAGGAGAAAGAGGCAACAGTCTAAGCATCTTGAAGAGATCGTACCAGTTGACCAGATATCTTAGTCTTTGCAAAAAGGTCATGTGGCAACCTTACAACTCAGTCGTGCAACGAGTCACACAGCAAGCCATGGGCAAATCTGCAGGCCATACAAACCATACAACTCATACAAGGCCATACAATAGAGTCATACAAGTTGTACAACAAGCCATACGAGCTATACAAGTGCAGCAAAGAAGCAAAGGGATTCTAGGGTAGTTCGTAGAGAAAGGGTTTCTCAACAAGGCAGATTTGTCAACTTTGCAGTTGATTGTATTTTCTTCAATGGGACATTTTCCAAATAAGAGAGCCTATGTATGCTTGGATATTATTTTAATGGAAAAGCATATTTGAAGGACAACTTTTGTGTACATTTGTTATCGAGAACATTTATTTCCATTTTGTTTCCGCTATTTATTTATGTTAATAAATTCAAGCCATTATAAATAATTCAGTGATCTCAGTTTAATTGTTGAAGAAAATCACTGGGAAATAATTATCTAGGTGTTGGGATTAGAAAAACTAACAAGAGGTTGAATCAACTGATGAAGTGGAGTTTTTCACCAATGGATAAGGTTCAATTCACCTTGAGATTGTAATTGAACATTTGATTGCACCCAAAGAGATTGTATTAAATGATCTCATGACCCATGCACACATGACCCACCACCATGTCTTTCAAATTTTAAGATTGAACAAGTTAGATTCAATAATGAATAACAAGGAAATCCCCTAACGATTTTCTTGGAGCCAAGGGACACCTTGAGGTAGTGGTTGAACATGTAATTGCAACCAACCAGATTATATTACAGTCTCCTCACCCATGCACACATAAGTGGATCAAATCTCAGCCACTGTCATTCAAATTTTAAGAATCCTTAAAAGACCTTAAGGGTCAAACAAAACTATCATACTCATGGGGAGTTGGAGTCACTATGAACAATCAAGCAAAGATCTATGCATTCTATAGGGAACAAAGATGCTCAAACTGATTCACAAAAGAAAAAAGAAAAAATGATTATTGACAACTCACTCTTGGTCATCAAGCAGGGAAAAATGCATAAAAAAAGGGATTGTTCAAAGCACGTTATTCCAAAGAAATGCATGAAAACTTGACAATCTGGATGAATAAAAATGGAATTGTTCAAAGCATGTTATTCCAAAGAAATGCATGAAAACTTGACAATCTGGATGAGGTTCATGTTTTCCCTGTCAAAAGGGCCAACTGCTTAGAGATAGACAAGCCCACACAACAAATTATTTAGACAAGGGGTCTTGGTCAAAATAAGGGAGCCCCTTGAACAAAAATGGCTCCCCTAATGCTTTTCAATGAAGAATCTTAATGAAACCAATAAAACAGCGTTTAGTATTAGGTTATTGCAAAACGTCTAAACTAATTGTTTAGGCTCTTTGATCCAGAACTTAAACCAATACGTAGAGAATTGGCATTTGATGAAATTGAAAGAATGTGGATGAAAAACAATCTGGCCATGGAAGAAAATGTTGACCTCAAATAAGGTGCGGCTGAAAGAAAAAAAAAATAGCGGAATCAAGAAAGGAAGGTAGTGACAACATAGCTAGCATTAATAGATCTTCAAAGACCTAAAAAGTACCATATTTGTAAACTTAAATAGACACACATCAAAATCAATTTACTAGCATCTTCCAAAAAGCGTTAGGCATTATGAAGACGAGGAAGATGCTTGATATAAAAGGGAAAAGGTCATTAAGTAGGGGATCAAAGATCTCTTGCCCATTTTTAATTGAATGCCCTACTCTACTAAATTTGGAGATAGTATCAAGTTTAGAAGAGTAAGCCAAATTTAGAATGGAAAAACCATGCTTGGGTTGGTTTAGTTTTGGCTGAAGGATAATTCTCATCCTCATGTCCAATTTAGAAACAAAATTTGTTTTATAACCCTGTGCTCCTGTGTAATACAATGTCATCAGAGTTTAATGAGAATTTTCTTGTCTTCTTCTGAATAATGCTCTGAAAATCCCAACCATAAAGAAACCTAAAGTTAACACTGAGAAACGTCTGGAAAATAGTAGTGTAATTTTTCAGAGATACGTTTGGAATATCTACAAAAACAAAATTATTAAGAAAACAGCACAGAAAAGAAGGGCAGAACCACTTTGAAAACAAAAACATTGACATGTATGCATGTCAATGAAGCATCATTAAACTTTTTGAAATGTGAATATACAGTCATCACAAAGAAACTGCACGAAGTGAACAATATTTTAAAATTACTTGATACCTAGGGTCAGTAGTATTTAGTGACAATATTTGGCCCAGCAAACAAGGCCCTACTTGAACTTAGAAACGTGGAATCTTCATTGACAAAGAAAATACCTTGTTCAGGGGATGCATGTCTATAATAGATTTCTCAACATGTAACTGACAGACAGATATCCTCCTTAAAAATCGAAGTTCAATTTTTAGGAACTACCAGAGTGCCCATTTAAAGGCTTGGTAAGAGTCCCTTTTGCTACATTCCTCTATCGTGTGCCTTATCCTTCTAGTGCAATAGAAAAATTGATGGACAAACCAGAAATAGCATTTAGCCATCAGATATACAAGCACAATTATGTATTAATGGCTCCCAACTCCACTGAGGCAATACCTCAATCATAGTAATGGAGATGATTGCACAAAGAATATGAATACAAAGACTAAGCTGTGAATACAAAGAGAACCCTTAGTACACATTTCCATATTCTGAATTCGAAGCAACTCAAGCAATCAGGATGTAAATGGGCAAGATAAACTATACAGCCTAATAATTCAGATGAAGACTTAACCCTTACCTCTTCCAAATTAAAAAAGCATGTCCTGAATCCTAAGCAATTGGAATAGGGAGAAAACTGTGAGAAAACACCAAAAGCCACCAAAAATCAATCTTTACAGCTATCAGGCACACTACATACACCTTATAGAGTGTTGCAAGTTTGCAACTATAGGAGTATTGATTGACAAATTTAATTAGCTGCCATCTTGTGAGAGGATTTCAAGTTCTGCCCACCACAACGGTGATAATTTTGGATATGCTGCCTCTGGTGAGATTGATAGAGCCTTTCTGAATTCTGAAGTAATATCCCGCATTGATGGCCTCTGTTGAGGATATGGATGAATGCATGATTGTACAACCTCACATATTTTTTCTAATTCATTGTACTTGAAAGATTTCAAGGAAGGATCTACCATATACTGTATCATGTCCTTCTTGTCAAGGTATCCCATAGCCTGCAATACGATGCAACTAAATTCAGAAAACACTTCGCTGGAATATAAATTAAGTTTTATAAGTTCTCATAAATGGAGGAGACTGTACCCATTCAACAAGCATGCCTTGCTCTTGGGCATAGGGGAGCTTTCCCGAAATGATTTCAAGCAAGAGTAGTCCAAAGCAATATACATTGTTTTCAACTTCCAGCAAGTGTTTATAGCTGAATGACTTCATTTTATTGCTTTTAACAGCAGCTTCTTTCCACACATCAGGATCTGATAGCTGAAATAACCAAACATTAAAAGGAGATATGACATCAATTAAAAAATACTGAAACTTGAAAGGGGTGTTCGAATTGAAAAAACAAACTTCTTCCAAGTCTTCAGATACCTTTGCTGCATAATCATCTGTCAAATAGACTGCTTTAGAGTGTAAATTAAGATGAGTAACCGGGGGCTCCATTTCATGGTGCATATGTTGAAGACAGTATGCTATTCCCATTATAATTCTCATCCGAGCAGCCCAGTCAAGATGTTCAGCTCCTTTATCTACATAGATCAAGAAAAATATTATGTTTTAAGTTTTAACCTAAGATAGTGCAGATGTTTGGTTTCCATAGACTTGCAATGTTAAATAGCCGTATGGTTCTTGAAAATAGATCTAAAGAATACACAAAATTTCCCTAATGTTTAGTTCAGTCAATCAGCCCAAATTGTACTTGAACACTCCAAAAGAATTGTGGTGTTTTATTGGGAAAAACTACTCACTGTGAAGATGTTCAAATAGTGTCCCATTTGGAGCATATTCAAAAACCAGCATTCTTTTGAATGGCTCCTCCTCCTCACAGAAGCCAAGAAGATTAACAAAGTTTTTGTGGTTAATCCGACAAAGGACTTCAATCTGTAGCAGGCACAAGTAGAAATGAATGAACTTTCATATTCAAAAACCACCACTCTTCTGAACTCCTCTTCACAGTAGACAAGAAGATTAACAAGGCTTTTGAGGTTAATCAAGGAAGGAGTTCAATCTGTAGAATGCAAAAAGAGAAATGACTACAAATAAGCATAGAAACCCATTTGCAACATGACAAGAAGCAACTGGGCTGCCTCTGATAAACATGATCATTTCAAAAGAAGATCAAATCTTCAAGTATGACTCTTGCTTTCAACTTTTATAAGAAACTCTGGCAGTAAAAGTTATAAAATAGAGATTAAAGGAGAAGACAAGGAGGAAAAGGCCAAACCAACATCATTATTATATATGTTCATACCTTCTTCCTAAAATAAAGTTCTGAATGCTCCGACCAATCTTTTGCAGATGATATTGTGGTGGATGTTACAGCAATTTCAACCCCACTTGACAGAGTTCCTTTGTATAGCATGTTATCAGGCATGATACCAATGACATTACTAAACTCCTCACATGCAGCTTCTAACTCTACTGGATTTAGTTTAGGAACACCTGCAACAATTAAAAAAATATCAGATCAGTCTTTACATGAACTGTGATTTAGTTAACATTGTTGAAAAAATCGGCATCAGGAAAATATCTGAGGGTCCGGAATACAACTTCTCAGCCACATCGGCAAAAAAATCAACAAACCATGGCAAGCATTAAAAAATACAAAAAGTATGTTCAGTTTTTTCAAATTTTTAAATATACAAAACAACAACAACAACAACAAATAAACACATTGCACATAAATATGGAAAAAAAAGCCGATCTATATGTAGTGGATGCCAAAAAAAATGATACATCAAAATCAATACTGAATACTCAACCTCGTATCTGTCCAATCAAGGACTCAAAAGTGGACAACTAATACAAAATGAGCAGTCAAAAATATAAATGTATCTCATCATCATAAAGTGAAAACTGTTATGTACCACTTGGCATTTTTATAGGATGGTTGAGAGGAGAGCAGTCCAGGTAGGTGTATAGTCCGCAGTCCATTGATTGGGAAATTTTGTCCTCTTAGCTATGTTCATAAGCCCTTTCTGGTTCTCAAGGCTTACGTTAGAAGTATCTGATCCATGCCATGTGTAATCTAAACCCTAGATCCATAAGAATTAATGTATACGTCTATGGTAATGTATTGTTGTCTTTCTGTTGAATAGCACTGTTGCAAAAGGTGAAGGGGGTAGTAAGCTATTGTGTGCAAGGCAATAATTGAAGTTATGTCTCTAAGGTTTTCTTGACATGGATGCTGTTCTAGAATATATCCATGTCTCTTTGCTTATGACATATTTCAGTTACGGAGTTATGGGGGTTGATCCCAAAGGAAAAGTTGTAAAAACTAATCACCAAAATGCCTAGGCCATTTTAGAGAGATTGGAATTGGTGCTTTGATCAACCACTTCAATAGTATGATTCTTGTCATTTGTATTATGCACTTCATCAGAGGATTTTATTATCCCTAGACTTGAATGCTTCGTAGTTTCCAAGGATTTAGAGGATAGATGGATTCGTAGGTTGCACAATGCTTGGTCATATCTGCTTTCTTATAAGCTATAGAGTTTTTGCATGGTTAGTTGATTTATTAGGAGGTTCCATCCAAGGCCATGTTGGCCAACAAAGGGCTTTCTAATGGCCTCCATCATGTTTGTTAGTAATCAAAGACAGTAATTCTATCATCTATGTAATGTTGGAGGTTTCTTGAGGATCAATATTCAAGGTTGCTTCCAAACAATGTTCATTGGTGGACTGCTTTACTCTATAATTTTTGCTCTTAGGTTTGCCCCCACATTTGCAGGGATTTGGCATTGTTTAACAATCGCAACTTTCTTATTCCAGGGAAAATCAAGTTGTTTTTGCACAAAAGTTATCGAAATTGGATCGATGATAGAACCAGTCGACCTTAGGAACTGGAATTGGACCGAAACTAGACAAAAATCAGAAAATAAATCGGATCACAAAACCAACCAATCAAATTATACATAAAATATTCAAATTTTGAAATATATATATATATATATATATATATATTCATGTGCATCCATCAAAATTCAAACCATTATACACAAATATGCAAATTTTTTCATGTATATAGCATGTAAGAGTGCATACAACCAAAATAGCACCATGTGCAATCCATATCTAAACCAAAGTACGTCAATAAAATAAGCTATAAATGGCCTATACAGTCAAAATATAAGCATAAAACTATAGTCTAAACTCTAGACTCTACAATCTAATCATATAACATAATCATCTAAATCCTAATGCTCAAAGTCAACGTCGTCATCTATACCCTCAACAAAAGTAGACTGAAAATAGGGATCTCAAGCCTAGCTAGAAATCCCCTGGGCTTGGATGCACCTATCCAACACCAATGTTCGCATCTTGGCTATGGAAGTGGGTCCAAGTCCATCCAAGCTAGAGGAGCTCAACAATCAACGCCACCAACATCAAAGATATATAGAGGGATTGGTGTGCTTGATTAAATGGAAATCCCATACCCTTGTATATGATAGAATCGAGTGGAAACGTTGCAATCCAGAAATCTTGAAGTCTGTTGAATTCAGAAAGGATGAAAAAAAAATTGCATAAGTCCGATGAGGTTGGAACCACTCTCAAACATCCTGAAACAATTAATGATAATGCTAAAAATTGAAGTATCATTTTACTTCAGAATTTTATATTACCATCTAATATTTGTTTAAATTCCATGTTTTAAAGCATGGCATACTGCCTTGTACCAAAGCAGTCAATTTCCTACAAAATCGGTTTGTTCAGGGATTTAAGGAATAGTTACATATATCAGCGATATATTGCCCATATCGTGATATATCACGAGTCATTCCCCTTGGCAATATATCGCGAGTAAAAAATCGTGATATTTACGACATTTTGAATATATAGCGATATATTGAATGTGTCACGATATATCCCCAAATTGTCACCCTGCAAAAAAAATTGCTTGGAATTTGGGAAATAAATCCATGGGTTAAGTTTTTGGAAGTGTCATTAAAACCAGAGATATTAAATTCTTAAAATAATAAATGGTAATATTAAATTCTTAAAGTAAAAGTGGCATTCTTCTTAACTCTCATTTTCTATCCTTTTACTTAAATTTTTAACATTACCATTAATTAATTCATGATGTTTGAGATAGTTCCAACCTCATCGAACTGCATATGGAAAAAGTAGAAGTTTCGATCCCATTCATAATTCAACTGACTTAATAGTTTTCAGGATTTCAAGATTGCAACAATTCCACTGGATTTTATCAAGTATGAGGATATGGGATTGGCATTTAATCAAGCACATCAACCCCTCTATGTAGTTTGATGTTGGTGACATTGACTATTGAAATCTTTTATCATGACCTTAATAAAATTGTACCCTTCACTCATTAAGCATGGGAAGTTTCATCAAAATTGTAAAGAGTTGACTAATGTCAATGGAGGATCAACTTTGAGATTCGAGGTAGAGGCAAGGGATAGATCTTAGAGGAGGGGGGCATAAGGTGCTATTGATGAATAGGATCCCAATATAGGCAATCATTTTTATGATATGCAGTTATGGGAGGAGATAACTCACATTGGTTTACACCTCAGCCCCGTTACCTTCCACCATAGCCCGAGTAGTCGGAACTTCCAATTTGACGCCTAACTCATCCAAAGCACCTACAGGACCCCCTGCTGCTTCCAGAGGACGAGTGGTACCCCTTGCCTATAAAAGGGGCAGAGGGGATCGATGATTCCTACTATTTATCATTGTACTATGTAGTATCTAGATGCCTCATGAGTCATGATGATTCATCTCTTGAAAGACATTTATTTTGATCATTTGTTGTGATTTTCTATCATTCCATCAAGAACATATTTCAGTATTTTCAGTTTATAGTCAATATGTGATCATGATCCACCATTTGACATCTTATGCATCTTATATATTAGTTGTATTTTCATATTTATGTAGCAATGTGTTTATTTGATGTTGTTGTTCCTTTAGATGTTAAAAAAATTGAAAAAAATGGTTATTTTTGTATTTTTTGTATGCTTTACAACATTTGCCGATATTTTCCAATCTTTTTGCCGTTGTTGTCAATAAGTTACATTCCGGACCCTCGGCGATATATTTGCCGACACGATATATGTAACTATGATTTAAGGCCCTGATTCCATACAAAACCAGTGGGTTCAGGCATTTAAGGACTCTATTCCATACAAAACCGGCCGGTTCTGGTACAAACCGGCCGATTCAGTGCAGAACCGGCCATTTCCAGTGTGAGATGCCAGTTTGGATCAAAAGGCCTTATAAACCAATTGAGCCGGCCAGTTTTGACAGAACTGGTTCGGTTCTGATAACACTGCTTTGGACATGGGGGTAGCTCCCTGACTTCCTTTTATTTAATGTGGCAGGATGAGGTATGTTACCTCCTGATTTGACAGGCATATCCACAGGGCTGCAAGAGAGAATGATCGAGTTCAAAGGCCACCTACAGGAAGCTTCAAAGTTATTTTCTGAAATGTTAAAGAAAGGAATAAGCCCAAATACTGTAACTTTCAATACCTTGATGATGCTTTAAGTTTAGACAGTGATGCTGGTTCAATTGAAAATCAAAGAGTCCATAGCCAAAAGACATCAGGAAAAAAGGCTGCTGGTCATTACACAGAGGTATTTCACAGTGTGACAAGTTCAGATAGTGATAGTTCAGACTGTGAAATTTTGGAGGGCTGTCATATATTCGGAGTTCAAAGGCTAAAATTCAGGAGCGCGCTGAGCAGAGAGAACCCTCGAAGAAGAAGAAATTAAGGATCAGTAGAAAACTTGAAGCTCCTGCTTCACCAATGCAAGACTTCAAGATGAAGACCCTTTGGGAGCATTTTCCAGATAATCAACCCCTAACTGCTGCATGCTG
>LPNX011185070.1:123634-184481 GCA_001517045.1 Pseudotsuga menziesii
TTCTGCTATTCAGGTTTCTCTAAGCCAGCCTCTTCAGATCACCCTGCCCTCAACTGCACCTGCCTTAGAGATCCGAACTTAGGGAAACCCCCCTAGAGCTGGAGAAGAGCCAGCCTGAAGCGAGGAGAGAGAAGGTGTGGTGACATTGGCCTCTCTCTCGAGAGGTTGTCGTCGGGCCGGCGCGCCCGCGGTTTGGGCTTTTGACACCCGCGTGCCAGTTTCGGGCGACAACAAGGTACACCATCAGCTTCTGGCCAAAGAGATCTTTTGATAAAAGTGATCATCTCTTTGGACCCAACTAAGTATTCTGACTTTCTCTCAGCACTTGTTGCTCCAAGGAAGAGGATATGATCACTGTTGTTGTTCTGTGCATTAATGTACAGTTTCTTGTAAATATCTTTTTGTAAATATAAGACTTTTACAACAAAAATATTAGTCTACGCCATGCAAGCAGATCAATATAAATTAAATAATCAAGGTCTGCAAGTGTAGATCCAGGTCATATATATAGTAGTTATAAGAAACGTGGTCAAACCCATGGAAACAGATTGAATAAAAGCAAACTTGAGAGAAAAGGAAAGTTGAATCATGGGGCATGATAGGAAGAGCAAGTGGTAATGTTGTACGTACTACACTAAAGAAGGCAACAGGCATGATGAACATTTTGAAGAGTCACTGAATAAAATGCTATGACATGGACTACATTGCTAGTAAAGAATCAAGCTTCACAAATCAAGGGTTTAAGTTTTAACGGATGAGAATAAATTAGTAGCGGCAATAAAACTTAGTCCTCGAAGGATTGAGAAAATCAAGTGAGTTTTATAACTTTTTTATTCCACTCATGGAATATATACATATATGTGTGTGTGTATACTCATGTTAAGTTGTGTTCCAAACCCTTGTGGAACACATATTCACACGTTAAGTTGTGTTCTCCACCTTCAAAGTCTAAAAATAAGTTTGCTTGAGTTTAATAGTTTATCGAGATCAAACTTAGCATCCTCCCTCAGTCTCTTGATAACATTGCCAGCAATTTCCATGTCATTCTCATGGGCCTCCCTTGGCTTGCCGTGAATATCTATGTAATGTCTTGCAATTACAGGCCATCTTACTAAAAGTGACATATCTCTATTATGATGAGATTTCCTTCTACATTAATAATCTCCTTGCTCGCCAGGGGTGTGTGTGTTGTTAATAATCCCACATTTATAACCACTGAATCTAAGGTGGCTTATGAGGCATTCCAGCACCAAAATTTGCCAATCCAAAAACTAGCTTTGGGATCCCGGTCATTGGATTGATGTGATAGCATTGTCCCTCGCTGTGGCACTAACATTGTCTGCATTTTTTTTGCTTTGTGGGCCCTCTCTAACACCTTGTGGTTATTTATGTGGTGACTTGCAAATACAAGCTATCTTACTATAATGGCGAATCTCTGTGATGGAATTTCAAGGTATTCCTTCCCACACCAAAAACTTTGCCAATATAGAAGCTGGCTTTGGGGTGCAACTCCCTAGGTTCATGTGAATACATTGACTTCAATATGAACATCGCCGGCAATTCCAGAATCATACTTGTAGAACCCTCCCTCACTCTAATACTAACATCACCAGTGGTTTCAGTGTCATGCCTTGGAAGCCATGTATAGCTTGTAGAGGTTACCAATGTTGTGTCTTGCATCACAAGCTATAACTAATGCTTGTGTAACCCTCCCTCACTCTTAATACTAATCATAGGTGGTTTAGATCCATGTGATGCTAGCAACACCTAGCTTGTAGTGGTTATCAATATGATGTCTTGAATTAAAAGCTATCTTTTTACAGTGGTATATTTCCACATTAATAATCCCCTACCTCCTTCCTAACGTCTAATCAAAAGCCATCTAAGTCTAATGTCTTTTTTGACACCTATTTATTAAATTATTTGAACCTTTATTACTTTCTTATCATTGAACAAGACAGCTATTGAACGTTATAATCCTTTATTACTTTCTTATGTGAGAAGCAATAGCTTCAGATTGATTGGTTACACAAACTCAGGCCAGCCAAATTGCTTAGATGAAACATGTGTCCCATAGGTTACTCATTTAAAAAGGGAACAGGAGAGTTCTAAGTGACATGAACCTTCACTAGCCTCAAGCCACACCCCTCTGTTATGACAATCTGAGTGTGATTCAACATACATAGAATTCAGTGCTTCAGGCAGGAACCAATCAAATTTAGGCATATCGTGAAATATCCCCAACATAAAATAGAGGTAAATTTGTTGAGAAGAATGTAAGTGTCAAAGAGAAATTTGCACAAGTTTTTTTTTTTACTCGGTGGTACTGAAGGATTGTATGGGCCTTTCAAGTGTATCCAAGAAGATGTATGTTCTGCCACTCTAAATTCACTAACCAACACCCACTGCTTTCAACTGAGACTACACTTAAATTTCAGGTTTCCAATATGACTTGGTCACAATTTCCTGTGGATGACTGTTTACTTTCCTGAGATTAAACTATCGGAAACTTCATGATACAATTTGTCAAGAGCTTGCAAGGAGGTTACTTAACTGCTGATGGATTCTCAATTATAAATCAGATCCAATTTAAACCATACTGCTGTAGTTCATACATCATTCTTTTGAGAAGACATTTTTGGACAGAGATCTGGTTTCTTGTTTGGATGTAAATTCCGTCAACCCAAGAAAACACAATATTTGATTTTAAACTTTATCAAAACATTTCATACAGTAATCCTCATACAGCAAGAGCATACTTCATAAATCCAACTTTATGACATCAAGGAAAGAAGTTCAATATTAATTAATATTCTGACCTGATTTTTGGAACTACATACACCCATTGATAAAGATGCAAAGTAGGATAGGCACATGATTTGGCTGCCTGGAAGAGATGGTAACTGCTGTAGGTGAAGTATAACGCCCAGCTAATAACGAAATCCCTCTCACAACATATATATATACCACATATAAACTTTTGAAACAGCAATACCATATCAGAACCACTCAGGAATAATACTGGAACGTCCCTTTTGCAAGATGATACAAATCTGGAGGTGTAGTCTGGTATGCAAATGCGCCTTTGCACAGAGAATGTCTCACCCAACACAAAGCTAAGTGATGGCTTCACAACTAACAAAAACGACTTCCAGCATGAAAGCTAACAGCTAGGAAATATGCCTTGACTGGAGCAGCCACCTTCAGATCTGAAGTGCGCCCATCCTGGAGGGTGCCAAGCTGCCCAAGGGTGCGCTCTCTTTCAAATATGAACCCCAACTGGTGTGCCCTCCTTCTAATGGACTGAATATCAACAATAGAGCATCCTCTCACAATAGCCACTGAAAAACTCCCTCGTAACCCAGATCTGTGGAATAAAAGCAAATCCAAATGACGGCAATGAAGTACAAACGAGAAATCTGAGATGATTCCTCTTCAAGAAATGGCTAGGATGGATAGTCTCACTATCGAAACCATTCACCTCCTCCCAGGGTTTCGTCCAAGAGAAGTTTAGAAGCTCAAGAGGTCTCTTTTCGAAAATGCAATAGACAAAAATGAATGAGAGAATGAGCTTCTCTCTTTTTTATATTTTTTCTTTGGCCCTTGTGACCCTTCGACTTTCTTTTCTCCACTTTTCTCATTTATTGAATATAAAATGGCATTTTAACGAGAAAGCACCTTTTCATCCTTTATTTTTATATCGATCCCTTAAGCCCAATTTTATATTTTTCCACCCATTTAATTAATAAAGTGACTTTATAAAGTTATAGTCACTTTATTGATTTATTAAGCCTTTTTACTCCCAAAAAGTGGTTTATTTCATTTTAAACGTTTTCGGGCACGGTTCATTTAAAATTCTGTCCTGGTTCCAACGAGCTATTACACTAAGGTGTTCCCTCAATAAATATGATCGAGATGGAACGTTTAGTGATTAATTCAATTATACCTAATAATTCTCCCAATTTACGGAAATTGTCGAAATGCAACAGAACCCCGAACGAACTATGCGAAAATGACCCTAATGATGAATAATGGTAATCGGACCTCTGAAAGCATCATATAACTCCCCTAAATCCCTCGAGCACACTGTTATCCTCATTTTACTCCTCGTAAAACCACCTCTAATTGTAGAACAAGGGAATCCAAAAATGGGGACATTACAGTCCTTCCTTCCCAAAGATTGCTTGTCCTCAAGCAATGCTATCACAACCTGATACTCCACAAATTGAATCATATTGAGAATGAAAATGATACCAAGGTCCCAAACCAGTTGAAAAGAGGTGAAGCATCCTCTGCACGATACATGCTCCAACGATGCACTGACATGTGTTAAGATTTCGTATGCTTAGCTAGATATCATTAGTGTTTAATCCAAATTCACAACAGTAGAATATGCATAATCACTAAAAGAAACACAATCTCAAGATAGACACAAATTTATCCTGGGAAAGCATCAAGGGGAAGAAAACCCAGCAAAACTTCCTCTATATAGATGTATAAGATAAAACCCCAAAACAAGTGATCCTCCTCCTTGCTGGTATGTTTCTGTCTCTCTCCTATGCGCTATACACAAGTGAGTGTCTGTGTTCAAATGAGGAACACAACTCCTCTATTTATACTCTTTCTCTCACTTGACTTTTACCTTAACAAGTCGGCCCCACTAAACTGACTGGGTCAACTTCACCTAAGAAGACTCAAAACAATATTATATTATATTCATTCGAGTACTATTGACCCGACTTACAATGGAGGTTATACCTCATGACTCTATGATGACCAAATACAATAGTAACATCTCAACGGAGGAATAAGACATCTCCCTTGGGGTACATTAGTAAAATACAATTAGAATATTCTTCGAAGTTACAATATTTCAACAATATGAAACCCTTTGACTATTGCCGACAAGTAGAGCAACTCGATGTTGCAACAACTAGATCTATTTCGTTGCTCTACTAAGAAACCAATCATGCAAAACCAAAAACCGGCTCTTGCCTCCGTGTTAGCTGCTGAAATGTCTAAAACTGGGATCCTTGGGTCCCAATCCAATCTCACAAAAAGACCACCATGCTGACGCAGTGCCACTCTGATCATAACCATCCAACTAACATGCCTTCTTGCACTCTCCTCCCCTGGTACTCCAAGCTGAAATACCTGTAAGGATTGAACTTACCACCATGGATAGTCACCTGCATAGGCATCCGAGTCAAGTCATGTCCTGTAAATACACTGCTATACTCGACCTTGGATATTGAGAAAGCAAGTATGTCCTTGTCTCTGGCAATGACTACGAGTTGCTCAAGGACTAAACATCTCTTCGCTAACTGGCATTGTCACCTGTGTTGCCCATACTCCGAAGAAACCAATGGCAAGTGTGTGAATTTGTCAATCGCTGCATACATACAACATGTGCTCTGCACTCTGGGTAGACCTGTGATGCGATCTATCAACATGCTCTCTGTGCATGGCCCTGAAATGGTCGAAGGTTGCATCAATGCTACTGAATGAGTGGGTCCCAACCTGCTCCGCTGACTAGGCATAACGTCCACAAAGTCTCTCCACGCCAGCCCATCTTGCATTTGCCTGTAGATGGTGAAGTTACCCGAGTCCCACACTAGCATAAAGGATGGGAAGCACCCTCTACCTATAGCTCTGGTGTGCCTGGTGCTAACACATGAATCCATCCAACTGCCCCTAATGAACCAAGCAATCATACACTGTACAGACTTGGGAAACTCCTCAGAAGACTGTTCCTGCAAGCCACTGTTCCTAGTTGTGTCTCATATTTCTCGGTTATTGAGACATCCAACCTAAGTTGGACGAAACGAGGAAACGTCTAAAAGTTTCTGAAATGGGAGCAACAGTAAAAGCGACCCTCCAAAAATGGAAACGTGGGGGGAAACGTCATATATATAAGCATATATTTATATATATATATATATATATATAACACACATTATCTTGCAAGAAAAAAATAATGGCACACATAAATGACGTTTTAGAAGGAAAACCATGACTATATCACTGATTACATATACAATCGTTTATCTTTTTAAAAATGGGAAAAAAAAACAATTTTTGAGCCCATTTGAGGGACCTATAACCCTCTTGGTCGCTTGTATAGGCCCACGAAAGGAAGAATTGATGCCAAAACGCCCCCTGCACGGGTCGAAACGCCAACAATCGTACCGTACGGTGTTTCAACGACGTCTTGTACCGGTTTTAGCGTTTCAGGAAGTTTCTAGTACTGGTACACCTATTACCTAGGCATTTCTTGCAACATAAAATCCAACATTGTAATCTCGGGGTCCCACTACTGACGCTGCACCCCTCTGATCATCCTCGTCATCTTAAGCAATACGTCATTCTGAAGTATGTCAAGTTCCCACCACCAAATTGGAAGTCTACCATTCCTAATGCCTATAAATTCCTCTGTGAACCGATCCAATAGAGTTTGGATCTCCTCCTAGGCACTTTGCGTACTAATCACCTGGTCAAAATGAAATGCCTCTGTCATGGTCACAGTGTGCCCTGTCTCATACGACTGACTCTAGTGGTACTCTACTATTCTGTTGTATAAAACCATAACATCCTAAGCCAACCAGCATCCTATATACGCTACTACATTCAGCAATCTATTAATGTAAGTTGTACTTGTATTTATCATATACATGTCCACCCAATCCTTCGATGTATATATTCCCACGCTGGATGGTCCACACATATTGCGTTCAACTATGTTTACCTATGGCTCTGCCTTGAGCCTTCAATGGGCTCTCCCAAAGAGGCAGCTCATGATCTCTATAATGCAAAATATGTGCAAAATCAAAAACCTCGGGGTCATATCTCTCTGTCAATGCTTGCAAGTCTGAATGCTCCTCGTGCTCAACCTTCACACAAGATCCCTCCATCAAATCAACAGTGCAACCGGCCATATATAATTGACTGTCTGCTAGGTAGGATGAAGGATGTAACCCACTCAACTCCTCATAAAGCTACTCAATCTACATCTCTGATTCTCAAAGGCCCTTTTGCGTGCTCTTCAAGGAATCCTGGGTAATCTCCAGCTCATGAGTAAGTCTGTCCACTTCCTCTTCGTTTCTCAGTAGTGTACCATGGTACATCTCATCAAGCATGAGAAGACGATCTCTATCAGAAAGACGGTGTAGGTAGTTTGATTTCATCATGACCACTGCCTCTCTGAGTACCTAGAAAAATGCAAGGGAAGGCCCTCCTCCCAAACTATCATGTGTCATTGCATCTTTCCAACAACGATCTGCCACTAATGCATGTGTATCATCAAAATGTCTCTTGGCTGCAATAATCATGTCTTTGCTTCAACTACCCTGTCAAATGGTAGGACTCGGGGGAACTACCATCCTCATACAATTTTTTTTATTTGTATTCACAGTGATGCTTCCCAACATTAGCTCCCTCATTGTCGTCCTTGTCCTCGATTGTGCTATCAACCTCATTGCGCACATGATCAACATGAAAAGGTGCATGCACTTCCAAGAAGTCATCTTGGGATTCTGTCAAACATTTCCCATTATCAACCGCTTCAGATTTGAAGCCATCTTCTTCCATCTGCTCTTTATCAAACAAGTAGGGCTTCAACTTACCCTCACATTGTTTGAAAACACTTTGTACCAAGAAGTCATCTTGGGATTCTGTCAAACATTTCCCATAATCAACCGCTTCAGATTTGAAGCCATCTTCTTCCATCTGCTCTTCATCAAACAAGTAGGGCTTCAACTTACCCTCACATTGTTTGAAAACACTGTGTACCAAGTTATAAGCGGCTGTGGAAATAACATGTTTTTGTGTCAGAACAGCGAATAACAAAGATATGATAGGATGGAAGCTAACATCACTTTCATCAATAATTAACACCATAATGGTTGTCATGTAATCCTGAATAGATTTGTCATGATCCTCACTCATAGGGACCAGGAAATGATAAAACATCTGTAGAATAAGATCATCACAATCACAATCAATCATGATAACACACAATTTCACCTTTGCCATCAATTCCAGAACGTTAACCCTCTTACCAAAAGAAGGGCTTCTGATATCACCTAACCCATCAAAGCTTTCAATGATCAGTTGGAATATCTCCCTCATTTTGTCATCATTATAAGGGACTTCAGGAGTTGTAATCCTTGTAATTTCACTAAGGCAATGAGAAACAGGGAGCCTACCTCATTGTTTTTGTGTCTTAACAACTTGTGCTCGCCCAAAGAATCCAGTGCTGGAATCATACCTATTTGAATTAACTGGAAAGGTGAGTGCTCTACTGTATGCAAACAATTCACTACTCCCTCCAATGAACTGAGAAGAACATCCTTTGACGGAGACAAGTGACCAAGTTTATCTTGTACTATAAAAAGTCATTGTCCCAACTCTTTGTCACTCAGATTCCATGATTTAAAACTGAACTGAGTTTCCCCACAAGCTGGCAGGAACATAGGCTCTCATACCACTGAAATATCCCCAATATAAAATAGAGGTAAATTTGTTGAGAAGAATGTAAGTGTCCAAGAGAAATTTGCACAAGTTTTTTTTACTCGGTGGTACTCAAGGATTGTATGGGCCTTTCAAGTGTATCCAAGAAGATGTATGCTCTGCTACAGTCTAAATTCCCTATCCAACACCCACTGCTTTCAACTGAGACTACACTTAAATTTCAGGCTTCCCATATGACATGGTCACAATTTCCTGTGGATGACTGTTTACTTTCCTGAGATTAAACTATCGGAAACTTCATGATACGATTTGTCAAGAGCTTGCAAGGAGGTTATTTAACTGCTGATGGATTCTTGCTTATAAATCGGATCTAATTTAAACCATACTGCTGTAGTTCACACATCATTCTTTTGAGAAGACAGTTTTGGACAGAGATCTGATTTCTTGCTTGGATGTAAATTTTGTGAACCCAAGAAAACACAGTTTTTTATTTTAAACTTTATCAAAACATTTCATACAGTAATCCTCATATATCAAAACATTTCATACAGTAATCCTCATACAGCAAGAGTATACTTCATAAATCCAACTTTATGACAGGAAAGCAAGGAAAGAAGTCAGATATTAATTAGTATTCTGACCTGATTTTTGGAACTACATACAGTCACCCATTAATAAAAATGCACAGTAGAATAGGCAAACGATTTGGCTTCCTGGAAGACTTGGTAACTGCTGTAGGTGAAGGATGACGCCCAGATTGTAACGAAATCCCTCTCACAACATATATATATATAGCACATAAATTTTTGAAACAGCAATACCATATCAGAACCACTCATGAAAAATGCTGGAACATCCCTTTCACAAGATGATACAAATCTGGAGGTGTAGTCTCGTATGCAAATGCACCCTTTGCACAGAGAATGTGTCACCCAACACAAAGCTAAGCCATGGCTTCACAAGTAACAAACACGAATTCCAGCATGAAAGCTAACAGCTAGAAGTATGCCTTGACTGGAGCAGCCACCTTCAGATCTGAAGTGTGCCCATCCTGGAGAGTGCCCAGCTGCCCAAGTGTGCGCACTCTTTCAAATATGAACCCCAACTGGTGCGCCCTCCTAATGGACTGAATATCAACAATAGAGCGTCCTCTCGCAATAGCCATTGAAAAACTCCCTCGTAACCCAGATTTGTGGAATAAAAGCAAATCCAAATAAGAGCAATGAGGTACAAACGAGAAATCTAAGATGATTCCTCCTCAAGAAATGGCTAGGATGGATAGTCTCACCATCGAAACCATTCACCTTCAACTAGGGTTTCGTCCAAGAGAAGTTTAGAAGCTCAAGTGCTCTCTTTTCGAAAATGCAATAGACAAGAATGAATGAGAAAATGAGCTTCTCTCTTTTTTATATTTTCTCGTTGGCCCTTGTGACCCTTCAACATCATTTTCTCCACTTTTCTCATTTATTAAATATGAAATGGCATTTTAATGAGAAAGTACCTTTTCATCATTTTATTTTTATATTGATCCCTTAGACCCAATTTTATCTTTTTCTGCCGATTTAATTAATAAAGTGACTTTATAAAATTATTGTCACTTTATTAATTTATTAAGCCTTTTTACTCCAATAAAGTGGTTTATTTCATTTTAAACGTTTTCGGACACTGGAAGTCACTTTTGATCTTCCTATCATTTAAAATTCTTTGTCCCGGTTCCAATGAGCTATTACACTAAGGTGTTCCCTCAATAAATATGATCAAGATGGCACCTCTAGTGATTTAATTAAATTATGACAAATAATTCTCCCAATTTATGTAAATCATCGGAATGCAACGAAATCCCTAACGGACTGAGCGAAAATGACCTTGATGATGAATAATGGTAATTAGACCTTTGAAAGCATCATATAACTCCCCCAAATCGCCCAAGCCCACTGTTATCCTCATTTTACTCCTCATAAAACCAACTCTAACTGCAAAACAGGGGAATCCAAAACTGGGGACATTACATATCGCCACTTTATCAAGAAGCAGGTGCAAAACAAAGAAGTTGAAGTGCTATGCTACACAACTGAAGATCAGCTTGCAGATATTTTCAAGAAAACATCGAGCAAAGATAAGTTTCATAAGTTAGTGAGATGCTTGGTGTAAGAGAAAACAAGATGGCCATAAATGTAGAAATATTGACAAAAAATCAGACTTTTGTCAAACACTTAGTTAAACCCAGATTTCAGACTTTACTGTCATTAAATAATAAATATTTCACATGCATAAAACCCAACAACCTTGAAGCTGAAACACTGAAAAAAACTAAGTCTGTAGCAGCGGAAATACACATAAAAACAGCAGATTGATAATCTCATAAAACAGTAGATTTTTGGTCAATGTGACCCTGGAAAAACCCCACCCCGGGGAAAACCAGTCCAAGAGAATTTTAATGCAGCATTTATTAGGTAGAAAAATTATTTACAACAACATTTATTTCAGCATTAATGACTGTACCAGATTTCTCAATTTCTGTGCCACCTCGATTTCTGTGCCACCAGCAAAATGTACAAACTGTACGGAACGGTATGGACTGTACGGAATAGTACGGACTATACGGATTTCTGAGCTTGAAAAAAAATATTCACTTCTCCTCGAAAATCGTGCCCAAAAATTTTTCATTGAAAAATGTGCCACTGCTGTATCGTACATAACAGTACAACTCAGCTGAAAGTAAATGCCTTGAACACTGCCCAGCTCCTTGGGATTCGTGCCCTCTTGAGAAAAAAAAATTCTCCTTAGGATTCGTGCCCACTTGAGAAAAATTGCAGCTCCCTCTCTCTCTGTAAATAACTCAGCCAAATGCTCACTCTTGGAAATGTTTTCCTTCAACTTGTCTTGCACACTACCCTAGGCTCTCTCTTATAACTTGAGAGTGACTTTTAAGTTTTCACCTTCCCAATCCCTAAATCCAAAGGCCAAAATTAAATCTTGCCTTTTCAAGATCAAGGGTTGAGAAACTTTCCCCCCAAAAGTGGTTACATTTAATTTTTAATAAAGTCACATTTACTTTATGAACTAAGTGCACTTTATCATAAAGTCACTTTATAAAATTAAAACAAGGGAATACTTTATAAAAAGTCCCATTTACATAAGAGTCAATTTATATTTTATAAAACAACATTACATAGTAAAGTAGCCTAGCTATTGCATGGTCACTTCCGCATACAAGACAAAAACATGCGGAGTACCTCCAGAGCTAAAACTTTAACACTCCTTAGCAAGGGAGGTACTCACTGCCATCATCAACAGGTCTCATCCTCAAATCCATCACACTGTTTGCCATAGGAGCTCCCTCTGAACCTGGAGCCAATGCTACAACCTGAACTGAATTTGAATCTGAAGATAACCTTCTGGCAGCCACCCTGAACCCTGAGCTCCTAAGAGAATCAAATCCCCACTCTTGAGCATTGATTCACTCATGCTGATTGAGCCACCTGCCAGTACTCAAAAGAGACTCCCTCTCTTCCATCAGAACTCGAGACTGTACCCTTAGCGCCACTGCAGTCTCAGGAGCCTCCTGCTCCTCGTTCGAATCATCAACTATGGGTTGTGCACTGAACTTGTACAGCTCACCAAACCGATCACCAATCAACTGTGGATCAATTAGTCCCGCTCTCTCCAAGAATATATAAACATGTCCTAGATCATCTCTATCAAGAAAAATGTACACATGTCCCCTCCGGAACAATGTCGAATATCCTGCATCCTCCAGGGCTGAGACTGAGAGCAAGTTTACCTCATCCCTAGAACAAAGAGGACCCCATCCTGATCAAGGTATCCTCCATGACTAAGTTGGAATCTGACTTTTCCAACTCCTCGCACAGCACGTGCATGTCCCCCTTCTGACTGAACGAACCGATCAGGATCAGCCTCAGCAATGATACGGAATATATGCCATATTCCAGTCATATGACATGAGGCTCCACTGTCAATATACTAAGTACCATTCTGAACTACTCCATTACTGCCGACACTAGAAATAAGGGAGAACAACGAGAATTCCTTCTCGAATCTTCTCGCAAAGTCTTCTTCCTTCTTCTTCTTCTTCTTCTCAAGACACTGAGAAGCATAGTGTCCATACTGGTTGCAAGCAAAACATCGAACTTTGCTTAAGTCCTTCTTGGACTTCTTCTTGCTCTTAGCAGAAAGAGCAACATTCTCTTCACTGGCACCCTCCTTCTGTCCACTGCCTTGAGATCCTTCCCGAATCTCCTCTTGAGTGAAATCATCCCATAATCTGCTCCAATCTATGAAGCCCTTCAAGGCTATCTACACTAACTCAAAATCAGAGATGACTTCTCCAACTGCAGCAAGTTCATCTTTCACTTGGGCCACCCGGGTAAGAAAAGATGCTACACCCTCACCCTTGGCCATCTTAGTTCCCTGCAATTTTTCCTTGAGAGCCATTATCCAATTCTTATTTTTTGCCTCATACAAGCCTTTCAATGTATTCCAAATTTCATAAGCAGTCTTCTTTTCAGCTATGTGTGGAATAAGGTGGTCCCTAATACCACCCAAAATCAATCTTTGGGCTCTGGCCTCTTTTAACTCATGAATATCCAAAGCAATAGGATCAGATGCAGGAGAACAGCAGTCATCCTGACTTTCCACTGCAAGTAGTTGGGCATACCATCCAACCAATCCTCATATCTATTGCATGCAGCCATCTCTACTATCAAAAGAAAAAAAATAAACCAACAAAAGAACAATATCTTCACTCTTCCCACCCACCTGCAAGTCACATCCAAATAAGGCTTTTCCAACACACAAGTTAAAAAACACAGCAATAACCCTTGCCCAACAACTCAACACTACTGCTGTCCCCACAATCAGCTGTCAACTCAGAGCCTCAGCTCTGATACCATGTAGAAATATTGACAAAAAATCAGACTTTTGTCAAACACTTGATTAAACCCAAATTTCAGACTTTACTGTCATTAAGTAATAAATACTTCACATGCATAAAACCCAACAACCTTGTAGCTGAAACACTGAAAAAAACTAAGTCTGTAGCAACAATAATACACATAAAAACAGCAGATTGATAATCTCATAAAACAGTAGATTTTTGGTCAATGTGACCCTGGAAAAACCCCACCCCGGGGAAAACCAGTCCAAGAGAATTTTATTGCAGCATTTATCAGGCAGAAAAATTATTTATAGCAACATTTATTTCAGCATTAATGACTGTACCAGATTTCTCAATTTGCATGCCCACCTCAATTTTCGTGCCACCAGCAAAATGTACAGACTATACAGAACGGTACGGACTATACAGAATAGTACAAACTGTACGGGTTTTTGAGCTTGGAAAAAATTTGCTTCCCGAAAATCGTGCCCATAAATTTTTCCTCTAAAAATGTGCCACTGCTGTACCGTACGGACTGTACGAAACAGTACAACTCAGTTGAAAGTAAATGCCTTGAAAACTGCCCAGCTCCTTGGGATTCGTGCCCTCTTGAGAAAAAAAATTTCCTTGGGATTCATGCCCACTTGAGAAAAATTGCAGCTCCCTCTCTCTCTGTAAATAACTCGGCCAAATGCTCACTCTTGGAAATGTTTTCCTTCAACTTGTCTTGCACACTACCCTAAGCTCTCTCTTATAACTTGAGAGTGACTTTTCACCTTTCCAATCCCTAAATCCAAAGGCCAAGATTAAATCTTGCCTTTTCAAGATGAAGGGTTGAGAAACTTTCCCCCCAAAAGTGGTTACATTTAATTTTTAATAAAGTCACATTTACTTTATGAACTAAGTGCACTTTATCATAAAGTCACTTTATAAAATTAAAACAAGGGAATACTTTATAAAAAGTCTCATTTACATAAGAGTCACTTTATAGTATATACTTTATAAAACAACATTACAAAGTAAAGTAGCCTAGCTAGTGCATGGTCACTTCCGCATACAACACAAAAACATGCGGAGTGCCTCGAGAGCTAAAACTCTAACAATAAAAGGGAGGTAGATATTAAAGTATGTAAATGCCCATTTAAGTCTGACACCCTGTTTTGCAGACACAAATTAGAAGCAGGTTTAAATTTAAAAGTGAGTAACAATTTTAGAAAAGGAAAGCAATTCTGGGTAAGAGACGTTTTGTGCTCAAGGTCTTATCCTCGGAAGACAATTTTTAAAAGTCATCCTATAACCAAGTCACGTGACAATTGGATATGGGGACTCAAATATCCAATATGGAGACATGGATCCCCCAAAACAGGATAAGTAATATATATATATATATATAATCTAAAAAAATTTAACCCATGGGCAGTGTTCAATTTCCATGAAAGATTTTCTTGGAGCCATGGGGTCACCTTCAGATAGTGGCCGAACATGTGGTTGCACCCAAAGAGATCATATTAAATGATCTTGTGACCCATGCACACATAAGAGGATCAAATCCCTCCGCTGTGTCCTTCAATTTTAATAGCCCAGTGGGTTAGCTCAATCTGTTCAAGTGGACAGTTTCAACACAGAGTTTTACGTGAGGTACCCACTTCTAGTCTTGCTGAGATTCAAATCCAGCTTAGTCCCGGTGGGTTACCAGCTGCTAATGTCGTTGGCAGTTGAACCACCCTCCATCTGGATCATCCATGGAAGAGGGGGGGTCCTAAGGTTTTCCTTGGATAAAAGAGTGAAAACAAAAATCATAGATATGAAATATAGACATACAGATGTAACCTTTTTGAACATTTAGAAAAAATAACTACTGCATCAGCAGTACCAAAAATCAAAGAATCTTGAGAGAAATGTTAACTCGCACAAAGTATTTACCTGCTTGCTCAAATGGTGAAAGCTTTCTAGGCATAGCCACACCTTTATGGCTTTTTTAAAACCTTGATAATGTGCTTTAGTATGCTGTTTTCAGCATTTACATGTCAGACACACAGTTAGGCACCCTCCATGCATGGCCGACATGTGTCAGATATGTATCAAGCACATGACATGTCGCTGAAGCATGTTGAACACATAGGGCCTATGTATCCTGCATATCCATGTGTCACACACATGGATACAGGTATGGAGGGGTGTACCACATGACCTGTGTCTCAGCCTACAAATGTATGTTTCTACACAATACAAAATCGAGCGAGTGAAGAGTGAAAATTGATCCAATCTTCTGTCTTGTGAATGTGTGCTCTGGAAAAACACCAGTGGCTAACCACACAAGAAACTGCAATGCAATCATTTTAATGACGAATGAAAGCAAGAAAACGTGACTAAATTTTGGAGTCGTCGTGCTCTACTATACAAAATCGAGTGAAGTGTGAATTTTATCCAATATTCTGTCTTGTGAATGTGTGCTCTGGAAAAACACAAGTTGCTAACCACACAAGAATCAACAAAGCAATCATTTTACTGATGAATGAATGCGAAAAAAATTGTCTAAATTTTGGAGTAGTCATGCTCTACCTGAATTGACAACTTTCATAATATTTTTTAAAAGATCAAAAACAAATTTCAGAATGGTTTTCAGCTTCCAAAGCTGCTGCTAAACAAATAAAAGTTTGAAATCTATCAATGAGCTGCAGTCAAGTTCCCAATGGCATGTTCTAAAATCAAATTCTAAAGGGATTCAAAGGATGTCAATATCTTCTCTATCATGTGTTTCAAGGCAAATTTTGCTTTTCTATATCTTACTTTTTTACTTAGTAACTGTCATAATCTTAGAATGAACATGAACTAACCTGTTACAAATGCCTTCTGTAGTTGGCCGCTTATTCCAGTTTTCCATGGCCTGATTGTCACCACATTGCGTCTCCGACAAATACAGATTAGGACTGAAGTTATGAGAAAAAATGCCACTAGTGGAACTGCAATATAATATTTCCGTGCTGTTGATTTCTTTGATGGAAGAGAAGGTGCAGAGAGAGGTGAAGGTACCAATGAGGGTCTAGAAGATGAAACAGAGGAAGGTGCAGGAGAACTTAAAGGTGAGGGTGAGGGTGAGGGTGATGGTGAGGGTGAGGGTGAAGGTGAGGGAATTGAAAAAAGGGGTGAGGGCGAAAATGAAGGAGATGAGGAGGGAGAGGTCGGTGAATGTGCTTTAGCATTCGCAGTAGGCATTGTAACACTGGGAATTGTACTAGACTCCGTTGGTGCTTGACTTTTACCTTCAGATGGAGCTTGAACAATATCATTTTCTGCCAAGATTCTAGCTTTTCCTGTGGCTCCTCCCTGATCTGTTTGTTGCAAATGCAGCCCCTCATTACCTGTAAAGCAGATGAAAATATGTCTCAGTTGTTTCATAGAGAAAGACAAGTAATTCTATTATTCTACTTCTGTTTCCACTCCAAGCTCAAATAGCCCAAATATCTCCAAAATTAAAAAATCTTTATCCGGGTAATAACAAAGGCAATCTGAATATTTAAACCCCATATATTGCCTAATCTGTTTTTCCACCATGAGTTATTGAACAAGGATTATAATTAATGTCTAGTGAAAATGCAGCAAAATTCTGATTACCCAGTAGAAGAGATCAAGTACCGAATCAAACAGTCTACAAATGGAACGTGACCAGTCTGGTAGACAGGATCAACAATGAGATCAAAAAGAACCTAGAAGAAGAGTTGAGCTTCAGTTCTGAGCACAGTTTCCAGATCACCAAAGATGTTTCCATTAGATGGAGTACAGTTTTGGTATTGGAACTCAAAAAACATTCAACTCCTGCACTGGGTCTCCTTATGGACATGAATGTAATGCAACATGTACATGCTAAAGCAGTAAGCCTGGTAGGCTGGATCAAAGAGAGATGCCAATGGACCAACATAAAGGGGTGGGCATGCCATGAGGAGAAAATGGTTGCACAGCCTGTCCTTGTGAAGGATACAATGTCACAGACATGGAATGGAAAGCAGCTACGATTAATTGAAATCAGTTATACTAACTTCTTTGCAGGCACATTAACTCCTCTAATGCTGGTATGGGCTTCATTGTTTCTACTTTTTGCAACTGTACTTTTGCTTCATGAGATGCAGACAAGGCACTTGACCCACCACTATTCCAGTCTCCACAAAAGCAATCAAAAAGCAGAGTGTTTTTCTACAAAATCTCTGAAGATATTAAGGAAGTGTAAGGTTCTATCCACAGACCAATTCCAGCCACTCGCATCCCTGAGAATGGCAAGGAAGTGTCTGGTGACAGGTTGGTTGAACTTGAAACCAAACCCAGTCGTAAGATATTATATGACTCCTGTAGTTCTCTCTTAGAGCATGACAACCTGTTGATGAATGTCTCAACAAAAGAGCCACAATAGAGAAAAATAGAAAATTATAAAAAGAGTCGTGGCTTTTTCTTTCTGCTGCAATTTTTCAATCTGTAATTGTTGGCATTCTTAGTTTAGTAATAAAATATTTTTACTTTCCAATAGCTGGGCCACTTTGGAAGTCCACAATTTAATGTTTACAAGGGAAAATAGTCCGAGCATCCTAGCAAAGACAAAGAGGTCTTGCTTTTATGATTAGATTCACTATATCTACCTCAGTCAGTGGCATCTCTGTTGTGTCAGGATGATATGGTCCATTAACCTTGTGGCTTCTATCCCACTATGCATTCAGGGTATACCTTAGCCAAATTAGTATTCTTCAAGGCCTTTTCATTCATTCTAGGGCTTGATTAGCTTAACTCAAATAATTTAATTAAATTAGTATTCATGCATAGCCATTAATGCTTGATGTACTTTCAAGTTCCATTGACCTATTTTGGTCACTTTGTGGACATCAAAAACAAAATTCTCTTTCGTTAAGAGACAAGTAAAGAATCTTAAGTGGGCGCATGAATTCTGAAAGTGGACTTAAGTAAAATTGGCATTGGCTGTATGTAATCCTTTCCATATGATAATTTATAGATTGTTTTTAATTTATAGATTGGCATTCTTATAATTACTTTTTATGAAATATGTTATAGTTTGACAGGAGTGCCACAAAGACCTCATTAACCATAATCGCATTGACAACTAAGTTATTTCCTTAATACTAGCATTTTTTTCCATTTAAGAAGTAAAAAGCCTCATTAATGCAATGATGTAAACAATTAAATGCTTGCAAAAATCACCAAACATACCACATCTTCGCTGAAGGTGATGCTGAGATATTTGATATTGGAAACAATTCCATTGGAAGCTTGACCTGAATCAACAAATTCGAAGAGAGGCCAATATTGACATAAGTGACATCCTCAGAAAACCCAAAGCAATCTGTGAAAGAAAGAAGCTTCTCTTTACAGTGAAACCAATAAATTGTTGACAAGGAAAAATTGAATGCTTACCATGGTAAGTGATCTAGACAAGCAGGGATTTCTCCTTGAAAAAAGTTGAAAGAAAAATCAGTCTTCTTTAGGTACTTCAAATCACATAGGCTGACACTGCAAATGATAGAATATAATAAGTCCAATCAAAACTGATACTCAAGTAACTGTGCTCATAATATTGGAAACAACAATACAAAAATAAAAGCCAGTGTTCTCTTCTCTTACATCTATTAGAGAGATTATTGGAAGGAAATTTTCAAGAGGGCAACATATTCAATGTGCAAGCATTGATATTTATTATTTATAATATAGCACACTGAAATCCTATGGAAAAAATCAATCACTAGAGATGGTGTTAGACTTTTGGTTCACTCTGAAAGTGTTTACACCATATTTAAGGTGCTTCATGGGATCAGGGGTACATGGAGTATCATTGTATGTTCAGCCCATGGATGGTCCAAGATAGATTGCAGCATCAAAGATGGTCTGTGATGGATATGCACACTTGTGATAGATTGTTCAATGGATGCCAAACCTCAAATGATCATCAGCTCAGTGTTCTTCCATAGGGTGTTGGAGATCTCTTGCTTGGATGGTGGATGCCCTGCATGATGGTCACATGGAGGATTCACCTAGTGGGAGAATGCCCTACAGGATATGAAAAGTGTTGTGCATTGTAGAGGAAGGCTACAACCCCTATATGGAATGCAGCGGCTTGGTTTCTTACTCAGACGATTGGAGATGGCTCCGGACAATTGGGGCTTCGACAATGTTCTTGCAGGAAATAGTTGCCCCAGTGGAGTACTTGGCTGTGGAAGACAGTTGGAGTCTGTGGATGCTTGGAATGGAGTGGTGTGGACTTTCCTTGCATAGCTACATCATCATGGGTCACTATTGTGAAAGACATCATCAATGGAGCCTGACACTTGTGCTCTAGGAGTGAAGCACTTCACTTGTGTGTGGCTTATGTTTAGTAGGCTTGATTGTAAGGCTTAGGCTGACTTGTGTTATATTGTTGGTCTCCCTTACCTCTTATATAAATTGATGACAGAGAAAGGCTTTCCAAATAACACATCACACATTCATTTGTAACTCTTTTCTAGAGTCCTTTGTTAGTGATGCACTAGGAGTAGTGAGGAAACCCTAGTGGAGGATGTGAGGAGGTGGATGATTTCTCCCTCTTAAGAGTCTTCTTTGTACATTTAATCTCTCTCTCTAGGAGCATCTTGGATTCTAGGGTTAAGGTTTCATCACCTAGAGGCTAAAGATTAGGTTTCGGAAACCCTTGGATGTATTTTGGGAAGAAGAGGAGAACATCTCCCCTTGGAGATAGTGTTGGATGGGACTCGAGCACTTGGAGGAGCTAGGGTTTGTTGACTAATAGTAGTTAGGGCATCTTGGGTGGTTGGATTTTGCCTTAGCTTTGAGAGGAAGCTATGGTATGTATGTACTTCATTCATTGAACATATATATGTGAGATTTCCAACTGTCCACATATTGTGTATATTGCAAATTTGATTTCAGCATTTTATCTTCTTGGAATGGTTATTTCCAGCTCTTAATTGTCTTGTTGATTTGACACAATTAAGAGAAAATTGTTAAGGGACATAACACTTGCATTGAAGATAATAGTACAGCCATCTGTTGTTGTCTTTGCTGTTGTATCTGCTGTATAAAGAGAGTTTTCAGATCTGGTTTACACATGTGAAGTTGCCCTAGAGAGCTGGAAACTCTTTGGAATGGTTGGTATCTTTTCTCCTCGAATTCCCATAAATTTTGGGGCTAATAGAAGTAGATTATTGTGATTTTTCCTCTGCTGTCTTGAAGGCTGAAAATTCTAGGGTTAAGATCTGAGGAACTTTCTCCAAAGAAGGAAAAAAAAATTATTTGCATTAGTTGCCCGGTGCAAACGAAATTTTCAATAGATGGTTCTAATTACAGTCCATCTTTATTAGACCACGTTGAAGGATAATTAATTGTACAAGAAAATGTGGACACATGCTCAAGAAACATAATCTAAGAAAAAGACATGCAAGAATGGATTTTGTGCACTGCAAAAGTTTGCATTTAGTAAGTGCAAAAGCCTTAAAATACATCACACTGAAAACAAAGCTTCTCAAGTCTTCTCATCAATGGTGATTCATCCTCAATCTTCCTTACCTGAGTTTTTACAACAAAAATGGGGTTGGTAATATGCCTTGGTCCAATATTCTGCGAAGATCTTGGAGATAGGCTCTAGAGGCTCAACAAATAATTGTGTGTTTGTAAGTAAACATAACAACCCTATAATCATTTATTTTCAAAAGTGCAGTATTTTCTTTTAAACAAAAGCTTCTTCATAGAATAAGACAAACTGTAGATTGCATTAAAAAGCAACATACTGTACATAATACCAAAAAGTTGATATAATCATCAGTGATTAACAACTTAATTCCCCATTTTTCTTAGAATCTATCTTTTTTCCATATGCCATTTCTAGCAGCATTTTTAGTTAAGATATATTGAAGGCCAATAGGATTCAAATGTCAAGCATGTGTGAAATCTCAAGTATCCAGACAGGTTCAAGCTCATTATCTATATGCCCAGGAACATCAAAGTAATCTGTATTGCATAAGTTCAAATGTACAGGCAAGATATCAGCTGAGTAATAATTTACAACCTATGAGATCCTCGTACCTTTTGCCGGTCTTTCGATTTCTATGTTTATAACCTGGTATAAAACCAGACAAATGATTTCTGTCCAGCTGTAACTCACAAAGAGAGACAAGATTGCCAAGTTCAGGTGGAATGCTGCCTTCAAGTTTGTTGTCTGTGAGAAGACTGCAATGACAATTACAACAAGGCTGCACAGTCATGAAGTGCTGAGCTGGTATAAAAAAGTATATTTGATCCAACAACATAAGCCATCAACTTACAGGCTTTTGAGGGTTGATATATTTCCCAGATCTGAAGGAATCTTGCCAGTCAAGCCATTATGACTTAAATTCAAAAGCTCCAGGCTTCCTAAGTATCCAAGTTCTTTTGGAATGCTCCCGGAGAAATCGTTTTTGCAAAGGACACTGCCATTGCCATAAAAAATAGAATAAGAAGATCCAATGATTAAGCAAGTGAATTCTCAATCAAAAAATACTAATAGCATTTTTAAATTAAAAAGAACTCGTAAGAATCCAATCTACAATAGTCCACACAGAAACACTCAAAAATGAATCTCTAAACAAGCCTTCAAAAAATATTACAAGATTGCAACCATAGCCAAAACATGTTGCATATATGATATAGTTTAAACATCTTACCCCTGGACTTTCAATGATGGAGAGACAAATAAAATTATAATGCACAATATACTGACCCTCTAAGAAATTATTATGATTCAGATCATGTTGCCTATCATTGTTTTTAGACCATAAATGGCATGATTTTATTCATGTTTATTTACTGTCTGGATCATTATTTACAGGAAATCATATTTAGAGCATTCAAACAAAATCTCTATAAATCCCATTGTCTTAAATGTGGTTTCAAAGAAAAGTAAACTATTTAGAGAATCCATCAAGACTGTATTCTCATTATGATGAATGCCTTGCAAAGAATAAACAGTAACATAAAAGCATAATACTTCATTGATATTCCAAAGCTGTAATTACTAACTAGAATTTTTCTAGTTTTAAAAGCATAGCTTTACAGTCATATTTTTGAGAGTTACAGCCATAGGACTGACTTATCTGTGAGGCAGTATTGGTAAAAACAGACAACAATAGACACAAGAAGATTACAGAAGCTACTAACCAACCAACACATATGAATTGTGAAAAAACAATAACGACCAATCAAGTTCACATATCAACTAAGCCTGAAACTTTAGGAACAATCTTGTAATACATTCTATTCCGTAAATGTAGCAAACATGGGCCTGCTGCCTACTAATTCCAGAGAACTTGGACTTTGTTTCCAGCTAAAATCAATCTGCTCCAAATCATGTTTGCTTCTAATTTGAAGCCAATTTTGGCTTCTTTCACTAAATTTAGTGACAAGGATTGGGCATCAAATTCCTTTCAATGGGCATTAAATCTTCCCCGGCTCAATTGAATATGATTTTAGGCCTCATTTCTTCCCCAATCCAGTTCCATTAAATTAGTTCAGTTTAATAATTGTCTGAGACTCTGAAGGTTTCTATACCTCTATTCAAACCAAAAAGAAAAAGGTACCCAATCTCAAAATCCAATGTCTAAAGGGGGAATCCCTCTCTCTCTCTCTCTCTCTCTCTCTCTCTGCATTTATATTTTCATTCAAAAAAACAAACTTGCACATGTACTTTTGTTACGAAGATAAATAGTAAATAAGATAATAATTAATAATTAATAATAGCATAGGATAATTATTAATGAAACATTAACTATATTGTAAATATGAGGACATGACCCTTCATGTAATGGCCAACCATACTTAAAGGTGGCCTACCCATCTGTAAATCATCCATCAATTATTATATCCATACATTCATTTCCTCAACATGGAAGTCAGATACGCTTCTCTTGTCTAATACACCGGAAACGGTATGACATTGGTATCAGAGCAATTTGGTTCCTTCTTTGAGCTCGGGTTCGGCTCCTCCCATTTTGAGCTCGGTTTTGGCTCACCTTGCCTCAGTCAATTCACATCGCTCCTTCCCTCATCCTCTTTGCAGGCTTCTACGCACATCTTACTTCCCATTCACTCATCCAGCCGCACTCACCCCAACCTACACATCTCGTCACACCCCCCTTCGCAGCCTTCTCTCTCTAATCCCTCTACATCTCCTCTAACTCAATTCCACCACCTCCAGCCCTCATCCTCACCATCCACGCATCTCCCTCATCCCCAATCGCCTGCCCCTTTGTCGCTCCTCCTCTTACCCTCACGCATTCCCCAATCCTCTCCCTTCTGCCATCCTCTCGCTGCATCCAACTCTATCCATTTAGAACCCTAACTTTTAATTAAAAATAATATTATTCAATTAATAAATTAATATTTATTTTATCAAAATCTTAATTCAAATTATAATAAAAAAATTTAAATATAATATTTATTATTTTTATTATTTTTACAATAATTATAGTAATTATTATCACTGTAATAAGCCTGCTAGAGCTTCTTTTGTTTTGGAAATTTTCATATACATTCATCTCAGAGTTCTGAGAACAAGATCTCTCCTTTCATGTACAAACGCAGACATCTCTTTTAGAGGATGAATTACTAATGCTTTGGGGTTTTTGTCCTTAAAAGGTTTCCCCGTGAAAAATCGTGTGTTCAATTGTGTGATGCTTGGTTGACTACTGTATTTGTCTACTGTTGTTAATATTTCAAGTCCCATCTCTAATACAGTCTACAATTTTTGAAAATATCATACACATGTTAAAATTCAACAGTCCTAGCATGTGGAGGGTTGATAGATATTTATGATGCACTTGTGAGATCTAACTATGGAACGTGTGCTCTCGTTATATTGCACTTCACCCATATTTGCCACATTGAACATCTTTTCATAAGTGCCCTAGTGCCCTTGGTTCTATCTGGCATCTATATCATGTACTCTCATATTCTATGGAGCACTTTGGCTGGTTTTCATGATATGATAACATTTGGAGGGTTCTCTTGTGGTGAGTTCTAGTGTTTGGGGTTTCATTTGGCACCTAGATCACATTACATGCCTTATTTGACGGAGTTCTCTTGTATTTGTGGCTTGACATAGCTCCTTGATGGCATGTACTATCATTATTGAAGGAGCGCTTTGTTTATATGGATGGAGCGCTTTCTTTATGTGGAGGCTCTTCTATGAGAGTGCTCTAGCTTTTAAAGAGTCTTTCGCACTCAGGAGTGATAGATGACGAATGTCATATGGTGTGCTCCAGCCCATTTGATGTATTTCATGCTTGGTAATGTGTTGTGGGTGGTTTTCCATGGAGTGACCTCTTCCTAGCACATGATTGATGGCTTAGACAGTCACTTTCCATGGAGCACTCTTGTCTTTCAACACTTAGACGACATCAAGGTTCCATTGCCTATCTTTATTTGTTAAGCGCCCTCTTCATTTCTCCTCCTTGGCATGTGTGGAGAGTCAAGACATGGCTTGTACATGGGGCAATCCCCTTCTACATAGAGTTGATTATCTATTATGGGCACTTGCTCTTTGGATTGATGCTTTTTTTTGTTATGAATGGATTATGGGAGATCTACTTGGATCTAGCACATGGATTGATGAGTTGGCATGGAGGTTAGGTGTACATTATTTTTAATGTTTTACCGATTGATGAGATCAAAAGAGAGATAGTGCTCCACTTGTTCGGCTTGTTCACACATCTATTCATGCCATTATTAAGGAGCATTCACTTTTAAGGGACACCTTGACTCAGTCCCAGCATTTATTGATGGAACACTCTACCATGGATGACCATTTGCACAGATATATATGCTATTCTAGTGGGAGCATTCATCTTGGACAAGTTTTAAACATCATCTATTGCCACTTTGGAGGATGCTCTCCACCTTTCTGAGGGTCATTCATGAGGAGTGTTCACATTGGAGTGGTTCTAATTCCTCATTTATTATGTTATCACCCATTTTGGAGAGATTAGGTGCTCATTTATTGGAGGCTGTTGGACATTTGAGTGGATCGAGGAGTTTCCAAACCGTAAATCTAGGGTTATTCATTGTTGGATTGACCACTTCTCTTGGAGGGCCTTTGGAGGCCTTATCATTGTGGTTTGACTTATCTATTCCCTCATATATGGAGGCACCCCTCTCATTCTTTATCGAGGACATGTACTTGTGGATTTGACCACCATTATTATATTGTATTTATTGTAGTGTAGTATTTTTGCATTTGTTTACTCCACCCTAGGCTAGATCTAGATGTTTATTGTTATTTTGTTGTAGAGGGAGATGAATTGAAACTTGAAATCTATATAAGGCCTTGCTCTCTCCCTCGTTCTTCATGGTTAGACCATTGGAATTTTCCTCTCCTCAAAGCCTAACAGATATATTCTTCTTGGAGCATATGTTCTGGAAATTTCATGGTGATTAATCATCTATTTTTCCAGATTTTCAACGGTTTCATGTGGCTGTAATTTTCTGCCTATAATGAAATCTGTTTAATGGAAATTTGTATTGATTTAATCGAACTCTCTCTTAAGCAAGGTTTCCTTTATTTCCTAAGTTTGTCTTTAGTTTACATACTTTGGCATCTAATTTTGGCAACCACTTCATGAAGTTAACTAAATATGCATAACACACTCAGCAAACGTAAACCAGATTTTAATCAACCATTTAAGCTCTCATTGATCTTAACTCTTCAGCCAAATCAAATCAATTTTAGGGAAGCCCCCTTTGACCGAGGGAGAGCAGCTCTAAAATGAGAGTAGTGAGCTGAGGTGACAGTGGTACCTCTCCTGTAGTTACTTCTAGGGGTAGCACTCCTAGATTAGGACTTTTTCACTTACCTTCTAATCTGAGCTGTAACAACCCCAAAGGTGGGTGACAAAGAAAATTTGCAAGAAACAAACTCTCTGAAATAAGGAGAGTAGAAAATCTGTTTCAATTCAGAGACAGAACGCATAACCAGACTCGTAATACCTATCACCTGTGCAAACGTGGAGTTAATTTATTGCAAGTTGGATATGATTATACTTCCAACCATTCAAGAGTGAAACTGAGGGAAAATGTGATCCCCAATTCCCTTAAAACTATACATAAGAATTAGTCAATATTAGAAAAAATGGAAGTGGACAGAGAAAGGCAAGTCTGTGATAGTTCCCACAGAGAATAGCTACAAAATTGATCCATTACTAATTGAGGAGAATGATCACGTAATTTATGAAACAAGGACAACTGCTTTGGTGATAAAGTTTCCTACGGCATTTATTGAATCAGTCCTCAACAGCAAGACGAATAAGGGGCATATCCTAAACGACAATTAAGTTATCACAGTATGCATGTGTAATTTTAACTTTTCTGGTTCCTCTGTATTTTGTTCTATATGAAACCTATTTCCATGGTATTGTGTCGTTACAGTCAAGTAAGCAGTTCTAGCTTCTGGGTAAATGTAAAGCTGTTGGCTTCAACCTTTTTGTAAACGAAGTCTTCATGTATATGGGGAAAACAGGGGAACTAGCAAATGTTGAAAAGCGGTCAAAGCACCTATAGGCATTGCAGAGATGACCTAGATGTGCTTGTAAACATTCTGTGACAAATAAATATTTTTGTTCATTGAAAAATAAGAAGTTTCCTAGGGGAGAGAAATTATGAAGGATATCCTGAAACTATAAGTGATTGGATAAACATGCATATAAATTGAATAAGAGACAAGGTGACAGCTTCAGAAAAGTAAACTATTATCTCAGCAAAACATAAACAACAAAATTTGCCCCAAACTTGTAGCTGCTTACAGTTTTTGAAGATGAATAAGCTGTCCAAGTTCAGGTGCCAAAATTCCTTGAAGAGAAAGATCTACCAACTCCCTGGAACCATAACAAATAAACCATAAGATTTGAGTGCACATACAAGTCAATTATTTATGAAGAAGCTTTCTTGTTAATGTTCATGCTGTGCCTTTTAACTTTTAAACATAGTGGGCCTGTTTGAAAAGACCAAAAAAATATCAGGGATAAAAAATGGTTCTTCAATAAAATGGCATTCTTTTAAATGTACACTACCATGCAAAATTAACCAACATAAATGCCAAACAAGTAGGGCTTATACACCAATAAAAGGCAAAACTAACTAAACTATAAATTTTAATTTACAAAATTCCAAGTCTGGTAAACCTTGACCAGACCCCAAATGATGGTCCATCTAAACAGCAATCCCATGCCAAAAGACACAGGTTTTTTCCACTAATACCATTTTTTGCCACTATGCTTTTAAGAAAAGAACCATATAATTTGCATTATTACAAATGATAGTTTTATACTCAAGCATCCCTTCAAGGTACAAGATCAAAAGTTTAGATTGGTGCAATCTCCTACACCCACAATATAGGTTGTCTATAGAAGTTGGACATACCAAATAACCTCAAATTCCAATCATTAAAATATTTAAAATATTTGGTAATATACCGAACAATTTCCCAATTGCATTTTCAAATGCACCAAAGGTAGTGCAAAATCTGCTAGAGGATGCCACCTTTGACAAAGGAGTCTTTTCATTGAAAGAAACAGGCTGTAAATCACTGTTTTGGCAAGGGCACACGAGGGAAATATATATGAAGCAAAAAACCATGATGAATACACTTTGAGTAGTAAATCATAGGTTTCTAGAGAAATGTATGAGCAAGTGAGAGTTCGTACTTGAATTGATTTCTTATCAACAGTGTTTACATTGTTACAGATAAGATAATTCTATTAATGTTGAACAAATGACCATAATAGTAGGTCAAGTGGGACTCAGAAAAGAAACCAGTGCAAGTGCATAGTGGGAGTGCAAAAATCTCATACATAAGTAACTAGGAGCTAGTCAGCACCCAGACTGGCACCCATGCAAACTTCCAAATTCGTTCATCAGGCTAGTTCACTGGGGGCAATCTTTCGCAGGATTGTTGGTGTCACAATTCCAGATCATTCATGTCAGAGATCAGTTGACACCTGGGCACCATTTCCACTGTTGTACTTCGAGATTTGAAGATGATCCATGAAAGATTAAAGTGCATTCAGAGTTTATTGACAGTTTTCTTGTGACATGCATGGAATTCTGAGACGCTACTATTTTTAAAACTTGGTGTTATGAGGTTTGCATGTTGGAACAGACGACATATCCGAGTTCCTTGTTATCATGCAAATCAAAGGAGGCCATTTTTAGCGACATTCAAGGTGTTTTGTGAAGATGCTATTTTTGGCCATCAGGCCACAGGTCTTGAAAGATGTTGTTATGACCTGCTTCATGTTCATGTTGAAATGGTCTTCAAAATTAGCAATTATCAACATGGTTAACTTATCAAATTATCAGTTATGGACCATGGTACATCAATGGGTAATAGTAATATGCATGAAAACTCTCTTTATAGTTCTACTTGAGTTTCCTGAATGGTTTCAATTATTCACTCTATTATTTACTTTATTAAATAACGAGAATTTTAAATTATTTTGTAGTTGCCATTTCCCCACTGTATCCAGATCCTGGCTGTTCAAAAATCTGGCAAATCTATATCTGGATCTGAATCCAGATCCATATCCATATCCTAGTAACTTAGCATCAATGTCATATCTAAGCTTTATTGTCATAGACACGTCCAAATCTTTTTTTTTGTATGTTCGAGTGCCCTGTGACTTGTTGGGCAAACCTTTGGTCTGAGAAACCACGAGCCAGGGGCATCTAAGCCGTCAAAATCACCCGGGGATCGCACCCGGCCTGGACCGCACCAACCCTTAGCATGGTTGGATTTAAATGTCGCCTCCCAAGAGCAGCAGGTTTTGATCTTGGGCCGCCAAGCAAACGAAACCCCTCTCGACCGTTTGCTCTACCGAAATTTGACAAGTCATGTTCAAATCTTGATATTACTGGGATTTTAGATTTTCCAAGTCAAAGTTAGGAATCATACCACTTGTTCGCCATTAACCAAAATTTTATGCAGGTACATCAAATGAAGATGATGCACTTTGTAGGTTATATGTTCCAATCACACAGATATTCAGAAGAAAGCAAAATTTGGCATCAAGATTTCGAAACAAATTGAAAACTCAGAGGTGGAAAAGTTTGAACAATCACAAGTTACCGGTAGTTGGCAATTCCCTGAGATTTATGGATTCTTAGCATCCCACAAGGAAGATATTGTCCCCACTTGGAGCATTATTAGCACCCAGAACTGCACCTATGCAATTCTCGTGTTAACTTCAAAATTTGTTCATCTGACTAGTTCATTTGTGTCAGATACCAGTTCACATCTGGGGACCATTTCCAAGGTTGCAGATTGAGATTTGGAAATGATTCATGATGGGTTATATGTGGATTTAGAATTTATTGACAGTTTACATGTGACATAGATGCAATTGTGGGACATTGCTACTTTTTGGAGTTGGTGTTCCAAGTTTCACATGTTATTTGATGAAATATCCGGGCTCCTTGTTATCATGTGAATCTAAGGAGACCAGTTTTAGAAACATGCGAGGTATTCTGAAACTTTATTTTTAGCAGATGGGAACACTGGTCTTGCTTGGTAAAACAAACAATGTACTCTTGGCTGTGTTGTGTGAACAAAGTTGAAAAGTAGGGAACTTGGTGCTTCAAGAAAATATGATTCTTAAGTGCTCATAATCTCCATAAATATTGTCTGAAACAAAAGCAAGGCTCTTTGTAAAGAGATTCATTTCTAGCAATCTTCCTTGCAGGAGATTTATTCAGTACTTATATGGAAAGTATCAACCAAATTTATAAAATACTGAGGAGCAGTTAGATACAAATCTTGTTCACAAAAAGAGGAAACTCCTTAGATTAGATTAAAAGAAGGTAGTTTTTCTAATCAGTCTGTGTACTCTATCTTTTTCTAATAAGATGGATTTGAGCACCTACAAAAACTGTTGTCTCAAATTTCGCAATACCTGAAATTTCGGTACTATATAATTGTTTCCTTGTGGCTTTGCTAATCATATATTCTACTTAACCCAATCTTGTCAGACCAATTTGCCGACAAAAACTGGTGTTTCAAACTCCAGTATGTGAAATGAAAATCACCAAAAAATCTATACCTTCCTACAGAAAATTATGGTATGAGATTTGTTTGGTATGACCATCCTTTGAATGGCCATGTGACATATATTGCGAACACACTGCAGATAATAAGTTATAACTCAAAAAATCTATACCTTCCTACAGAAAATTATGGTATGAGATTTGTTTGGTATGACCATCCTTTGAATGGCCATGTGACAGATATTGCAAACACACTGCAGATAATAACTGTACAAGAGGAATTATGTTCAACGATTTAAATTTCTTGTATCACTTACAAGGAGATGATTTTCCCGTCTACACAACTTACTCCCCGCCATTTGCAAGGATCTTTATCATAAGGGTTCCAGTTCGAGAAGACATTGTAAGGATCCCTATCAACACACCCTCGAAATGCTAGCATTGCCATGCCTGCATTCCAATACCGCACATCAGAATCAAGCATCAAGCGCTAAGGGTCAGTTTTCAAAGATACATTTCTGTAACACTGCCAAGCACCTCAGTGTGGAACTAGTACTAACTTCAAAATAAATGCCTGAAAAAGTTGATAATTAAACACATACCTTCAGAATTAAGAGACCAGCAATTGCGAACAGCTAAATGCAATAGCAAGACAACACAAAATTCTTGGAAGAGCTGAAACCTGACTGAATTTCTCCATTGACATCCCATTATTTTAAAAGCTTTATTTTCACAACTGACTGCCTTAAGATATAACTTATCTGTAATGATCATAAACGTTTGTCTCCAAAACTATTTTTCTGACGATTCCTCAAATCAGTAGACTTGGCGTGTACAGAAGTCCTGCAATTCACTGAATGCCTTTAAATTGTAAACGAAAAAGCCTGTATTCTATGCTGCTTTCAATTTCTTCAAACCCTATTAGCCCTCGGGAGATCCTTCACCGTGGAAGCATCCAACCTTCAAAAAACACTAAATCAATCTCAGTATCTAGATATCGAGGCTGAAATATTTGATTGAACATATTGCAAGAAGCAATTAATAATCTTTGTATCAACAATTTTACTGTTTTCAGGTTTTCCGTAGTACTAGCACATAAAATGATATTCTGCAACTATCTAAGGCAAGACATTCAGTGAAAATAATTAAACCGCACCACAAGTCACATTTCAAATTTTTAACGGCTGAACAGTGCAAGTTCAACAATAGAAAATCAAGTAACCACAGCAGCAGGCAAGGCACAGATTGTAGGAGTTTCATACTTATTCAGCACTCCGCTTTCCAAGGAAAAACTAGAATATTAGATTTAAAAACAGCATAAAAGAAAGCCAGTCACGGATTCGAAAAGATTCATATTTCATAAACGAACCGTAGAAATGCGCGGAGTCAAGGAACTTACAACAAACGCTACACAGAAATAAAATTTTAAATCCGTGAGACGCGTTGCCTAGGCAAAGACACCAGAATGGAGGCCAAAATCAACATAACAAAGATCAATGTCAGCAATAACATCTCGAAAATTGTTAAACGCGGGGAAAGCTACTATAATAAGGATAGTTTCAGATTCAAAGAAAATAAAGCAATCGTCACCCCGTACTAGACGAAAACCGTAATGTATGACCAAAGCTACCAAACTCTGCAGCCGAAACTACGATTTTTGACCGAATCCACCAAACTTTGCAAAGAAACGACGAGACGGAAATGAAATTGTCAAATTTCACACAAATACAATGATTTAACGGTTTAATGCCTTGTAAAAAATTTACCTATAAATTTTTCAAACCGCAGATTCTTAAGAAAGCCACGAACTACGAATCCTTGCTCTGAAATTAGATCGCATACACAGTAAACCAAAACTTGGGCGAAAACCTCGCATATTCACAAATTCGCCACAGAAATTCCCTCCGTTAAGCAATTTATCCGCAGAAACTCTTCTATCCACCAAAGATCAGACAATCGCTACTATATCCCCAATTATTTTCGATTTTTAAGAAAAAAAAAAGCAAAATCCACTAAATTCTCCCCAGAAACATTCTCCTGGACGCCAAAAAAATCGCTGAAAATTTCCAGTCATAAATCAACACAAGATTTCAGCATTCATGCACCTTCCAAACAGGACTCCAGTCTAGAAAATTGGATTAAGATGGTTTGCAGTCAAACTTGGATGTATGATAAGGGTTTTGGCGAGCTTCCAGGCAGAAGCGCCATGTATGAGTTTGAAGGAATCGCCGCACTTCTACACTTTTGTTCATTGTTTTTCATTTTTCATCGTCATTGCCTATTCTTTTTTTACACCGTTACTCAAATTCGCCTGCCTGCCGGCGGATGACGGAGGCTGACGCCGTCAATTAGACGCGTAAGCCGAGCCGAGTCTCTATCCGTTTTCAATCCTCCCTCTTCCTCCTTCATTTTGATGATGTTATGTCATGTTTATGTTTATTCATTGACCTCGCTTTGCTTGTGCCCTCGGAATCTGGGGAATGCCACTTTAAAATATTGTGTGAGTCCCACGATTCGACCTGGGAGCTATACGAGGGAAAGGAGCGGAAGCCTTGAAGAAGACTCAAGGTGGGGTTTTGCCTTTTTGAAAATGTGCGGCATGTTATCATCTTAGCTAGAGTGACTCGCCTTGATTTAACCACTCGCGTGTTGGAAACAAACAGATCGCCCAGTTGAGGTCGTCCATTCCTTTCCGCTCTCACTTCGGGATTTAGCGGACAGCTTGGCCTTAGCAAGGATGACATGGGATTGTTGGGCTTGACCACGTCGTGACTCGTGAAAGCCATTTTTTAATACGCATCTTCAAATTTTTTGTCTTATTTAAAGAGAAATTCGCACTTTGTTTTATCTGTCAGGTCAATTTAAGGCATGTTTCTTGCTTTTATTTCCAGAGAAAATTCTTACCTTTTTTATGTTTTATATTTTAGCAAGTTTTGTAGAGGATTTTATTTTGAATTTTTGTATGTACTATTATTTCTTTTTTTTCTTTTTCTTTTTAAAGTTTTTTCTTTTTATTTGTTTATTTTTTATAGTTTTTAAAACGTTTTTTACAGCATGTTTATCTTTTTTCCATTTATATTTTACTTTTTAATTTTTTTAACTTTTTTACAACATGTTTATTTTTTTTTCATTTATATTTTATTTTTAAAATATTTTTAATGTATATGAATTGATGCTATGTTTTCTCTTTTTTTTTAATATTTTTAATGTAAATGAATTAATGCTATGCTTTCCCTTATTAATTGAATAATAGTGTTTATTTTAATTATTTCTTGTGTTTTTATATTAACTGAAAAATAGATACTTTCTTGGGTGTTATTTATATTTGGTCATGGATTTTTTAACCTTAATATAGTGTTTCAACCATTCAATTTATAATAATAATAAAATCTCATTTCTTGTTTATACATAGTGTTAGACAATTCCCAAAACTTTATGTGATAAAAGAATTCATCTTTGTGACACAAAGAAGATTGAAGATGAAAACCACTTTCTAAAACTCGGTGTCAAAATATTTGTTATAATATTCACATTTCCAACCTTTTAACTCATCACAAGCTGTGAGAAATTAAAAATGCTTATTCACATTAAAACACAATTTTCAAAATATTTGTCATAATACGAACATTCCTAACATTTTAATTCATCAAAATTAATGGGATTTAGGAATGCTTTTCTTAAAGCTTTTCTAACATATAAATAAAATTCTAAAGAAAACTAAGTGAATCTTTCCTTTTTTTAAGATCCATTAAACCAAAATTGGTCTCAATAGACATTAATAACTATCATAAGCATCATATAAATAAAATTTTAACGAAAACTATGTCACTCTTTACCTTTTTAAGATCCATTCAAGCAAAGTTGGTCTTAATAGACATTAATAATTATCATCGTCACATAGTTAATGTTCTCAATGCCTATAATTCTATTTTGAATAATCTTATTTCAATTAAAAAAATTTAATTCATCAAAATTAATGGGATTTAGGAATGCTTTTCTTAAAGCTTTTCTAACATATAAATAAAATTCTAAGATTCATTAAACCAAAGTTGGTCTCAATAGACATTAATAACTATCATTAGCATCATATAAATAAAATTTTAACTAAAACTATGTCACTCTTTACCTTTTTAAGATTCATTTAAAGCAAAGTTGGTCTTAATAGACATTAATAATTATCATCATCACAAAGTTAATGTTCTCAATGCCTATAATTCTATTCTGAATAATCTTATTTCAACTAAAATTTTTTAAAGAAGATACTTTTTTTAACTTGTTAAAGGTTTTTGCAATTGCTTAACTAAATTTCATTTGTTTCTCAATATCACTAGACTTAATACTTGGCATCCAATATAACTAGACTCGATACTTGGCATCCATAATATTAAGCATTGAGATTATAAATATTTGAAAGAAGAAGCAAAACATTTTTGGATCCTAAATCTATTTTGTCATGTGAAAAGTGATGCCCACCCACCTCATGCATATGTTTTACCTTAACTTTTCCTTGAGATATAGTATTGATTTTCACCTTAACTTTTCCTTGAGATATAGTATTGATTTTTTATAGCGTGGGATGTCTTCAAATTTAATTTGTAGTGATTTAGTTTTTTATTAAAAAATACTATTATTTTAGTTTTGCTTGTATTTAAATTTATTCCAACTTTTGTGCAAAATGATTTTTGGGCTTCTAGGTGATCATATAAATTATATAATATTATTATTGTTTTTTTTTTTATATAGAAAAAAACATGTAACTTGTTATTATAAGATGAATCAAAGTTACAAAATCTTAGCGACCAAGGCCAAAAGCTAACCATAAATGCATACCACAAGAAGTGTTGGATCAAAACAAAGTACCTAGATTGTCTACCTAGATGCCCAAGTATGTTCAACATTACTATTACATCAAAGTAGCCCAACTAACATATATTATGCCAAAATAACAAAAAGACAAAAATCGTAATACAACCCTAAAAAAAAAAAAAAAAAAAAAAAACCACCAAAGTATTTTTTACTTACAATAAGATGTTTATAACAATCTTTGTTATGTTTGTTTCTTTTAGCTTTTTTGTTTATATATTATGTTAACTTCTTTGTAAAGACCAAATAATGCAAGGGAGAAGGGTCGATTATGTTTTATGAGATATAGATATTTTTAAGGGTCAATTATGTCTTCTTTGTAAAGACCAAATAATGCAAGGGAGAAGGGTCGATTATGTTTTATGAGATATAGATATTTTTAAGTTTCAATTATGTCTTCTTTGTAAAGACCAAATAATGAAAGGGAGAAGGGTCGATTATGTTTTATGAGATATAGATATTTTTAATGGTCCATTATGTTTTATGAGATATAGACATTTTTAAAGCTCTTGGAAAATCCCTATGCTATAATTTCTTCCTTGAAACTATATCCCAAAAAATGGAATCTATACAACTACGACATAATTCTATGAGAAATGTGAAACTCAAATTAGGCTAATAGAAAGGGAAGTGTTTTATGTTTTAAGCTTTTAAGTATGGAAATTTTTATATTCATATTTAAGTGTAAAAGCCTTAGCGAGTTTTACTAATTTAAAATGGATCATTATATAATTTGTCGTCTATTTTAGTACATTGTAAATGGAAAAAATGAAGAGATTGACTTGTATGGCCCATTTTAGGGATAGGTACTATTTTAATTATTTGAGATCCTTAAAAATCCAAAGCCCATTTAGGGCATTCAATGGTTGTTTCAGAGGTTGAAATTTTGTAACACACTAAGAGCCTTCCAACAATGAAGATCACCTCAATTAGAGTCTATATGAGGAAGTTATGCCTCCCTAAAGTTACAAAATGGATATCATGTCAACTTCCATTCCTCACACTTATAGAACTAGTCACTTTTGGACTTTCAAGAAGATTCTAAAGGGTCAAGACATGTTAAATACTAGATCAATGGGAAAGGAAAGGGTTTTATTATTGTATACATAGTTATTGTTACACGGTTGAGCAAAGCAAAGGAGTGTGGTTTTGTAAGAAAGTATAAGACCATGCAAAAACCGTAGAAGCCACAATCTCTATGGCAACTCCAAAGTGAATTCAACTTTTTTTGTATTTGCTTTTCATACTTAAGGAAAAAAAGAACAAGGTATAGTCCTCACTTTTGGTTGGTTTTTCCTGTGCTATATTTACTAGGGTATATCTTGTGTACATTGTATGGGAGGTGTATTGTTTATTATTTTAACTCATTGTATTGCATTCTAAGTTTATTTCGGTAATTTGAGCCTTATGCTTGCAAATATCAAGTTAGAATAATAAATAGTTGTTACATAATGGAGATATCTTGTATAAACTTTTTTTTCACATAAAATTCACCACTCTGATATTCTTCCCCCCTGGAATCAAAGGTGGCCCATAGGCATTCCTGGGACTGGATCCCAACACCTATGGGTCCCTAGCCACCACCCAATGTCGATATGCCACTAGTTCATGACTATTAAAAAATCATTTATTAATTCATAAAATGTAAGTATCAAATTATTGATAATATTTTTGTAAATAGATTTAAATTTATAAAGATTTTATATGATTTTAAGAAAATTTTAAGGATTGTAAATAAAATAAATTTATCTTATTAAAAATAAAATAAGAATTGGAAAATTAGTGAATTGTCAAAAAAAATCATGCTTCTAAAAGACCAATGGGGATAATTTGAACAGGATCAATCTACCATTGTGAGCTATTTTGCTTAATTTATTAAATTGTTAAGAGACTAAAGCAGAATGTTTTTTTAAGGTTCTGAGAACTCAATTCCATTAACAAGAGATTCATAGTTATATAGGAATCTTTAATCTATATGTCACGTTCCCACCCCTCATACCGACGATGGAGAGGACGCGACCTACACTGTTGTTATTGTCAAACAGGCGACCTAGCCCCATGAACACGATAATAAAAATGCATTGAATTAAAAACATACATAGATGCATTATACATGAAATAAATAGTGGGAAAAAAACACATTTATTCAAGCATTTTGCATGTTCATAGTAATTCATAAAACAAATACAGTTGCGGAAATTAAATACACAAAGAATACTTATCTTGAAAAGAAGCTTCCCCACAACTAGCTATGTCACTACAGCATTCCGCCCAACCATAAGCTAGTGTGCTCATCAACTTCTCAGCATCACTACCACCCCCGAGATGGGCATGATTTCCACAAGGAACTAGGGAACAACAGGCTTACACACATCAATACCATACATCCACAGTTAAGCCAACAAACAGTTGGGTTTCCCACACTGTCCCACCAAGACAATGAACAACTAGGTTTCACAGGCTATTAAGGAAACAATCCAATTACATAGGGGTTCCTTGGACTTACTTAGCCAAGCCAACAATCACCCCCAAACACAGTCAACCATCTAACATATGGGTTTCTTGGACTTACTCTGCCAAGTCAACAGAAGGATGCACACAGCAACAAAATGCACATGTTGGGTATGAAGGAAAACGCTTTGTAACCAAAAAACGATTTAGTGAAAGGGAAAACAACCCTCCGATAGAAAATACAAATTCACAAAACATCCATGGGAATTACAAGGGAAAAACGACCTCCCTAAACCCCAAAATCGTAGATCTATCTTCCTAGGCAATTAGCAACACCAAAAATGAATTTATGGGCATGGAGAAGATGAGGAAACAACATAAAAATGTGAGTGAAATGCATAGCCAACTCCAGCTGCTTGAGGGTGGCAAAAACGACCTCTTAGAACCCCCAAATCGTGGGTCTCCTTTGCCCATTCACTGAACAACACAAAAAAACGGATTTCCCAGCTTTGAGAAATTAGAGAAAATGTAGAAAAACGTGAGGGAAGCTCCCAACTTGCTCACAGGGGAAAAAATGACCTCCTAAAACCCCAAAATCGTGGCCCCTTTCTTCCCATTCACCTAGCAACACATAAAACGAATTATGAGCATGGCGAAATGAAGAAAATAACAACAAATCGTGAGGGAGAGAGCTCAATAAGCTTCAACTGCGTGAGAGAGCCCAACCTGAATGAGAGTGGGTGAGGAATGAAAGATGTGGGTGAATAATGGCTTGGGCATGCATTCCCAAGCATTTATTTACCCAAGAAGTCAAAAACACGTTTTCCAAAAATGGGTGGCTTCCCAAATTTGAATTTGACCCCCATACTCTTCCCATCCCAAGGAAATAACTTCTTCAACCACTTTTAGATGAGTAGGCACAAAAGGACAAAATGGGTAGATGACAGCTTTATGGGTTCTCCCTTAGACATTTGGCTTTTCCCCCTCCCTATTCCTTGTGAAATCATGCCCCCATCTCTTTAACGTTGCGGTGCATAGTTAGTTGTGGTATTTTTTTTATTAATTGCATAGTTACATGACGTCTCCAAACATATTGTGCCTAGTTAACACATAAACCGTCGGCATAGATTTTAATTTCCAAAACATAAAATACTAAATCCATGGTGGGGCCTTTGCCTTGAGCTCCACACCACGATTTATTAACGCCATTTACATCACATGTAATTCAATACCATGGGGTCAAAACCGGGGTGTTACACTATAAGTTTAATGAAGCAAAAGCTTAATAATGTTGTTGTTGTTGATGATGATTTTTTTGTAAGCTAGCAAAAATTATATTAATTCAAAAATATTGTTGGTTGGGAACTTGGAAAACATGGCCAACAACAATAATAATAAAAAAACATTGTTCATCAAATTAATTGAAATGTCTAAGACTACTATTGACTTTACATCAAGATAAAACTTCCAACTACTAGCTAATATACTATAAGTACTATTAGACTAGTAAAACAAAACATAAATACTAGAAGAGACTAAATTAAATGACCGCATCATCATCAGAAACACAAATAACAAGCACCTCGATGCCTTAAGAGACCTTGTTTCCCTTCTTAGCAAATGATAAGCCAATGGTGGCTCTGATGATAATGTTGAGATTGGAGTTGAGACAACGGATCTGGTCTTGAGTCTCGACAATGTGAAGCAACAATTCATGGTGGTCAATTTTGGAGTACTGTAATCCCTTTCCCAAGAGGGATTTCATTTGCAAATACAAGGCAAGATTATTGTAGTGCTTAGTGTCATGGGACCAAGAGGAACCAACATCATAGACCCACAGGGTCATCTCGTCCTCAATGTTATCTAGGAGAATGTAGTAATACTCCTTCTTAATCTAGATTTCCTTAGCAACAATGTCATGTTTAATAATGGATGGGATATGTTGCTTGTATAATCTCTCAGCAATAGTAGCTCCCTTCATGGCTCAAGTTTGCGAGCTACCAATTTCACCCCCAATCCTACAGTGACCTTGAGGCTTGTTTGCCAAAAGGGATGAAAAAGATGCCAAACAAGAGACACGAACTAGGATGGAGTACCAACCCAAACTAAGCAAGAACAAAACCAAACTAAGTCAAGTTGGAAGTCTTTTAGAATGAGGGTAGGGGTAAAATTAAGGAAGGAACCTTGAAGGGCAATAAGACCAACAAAGAGGATATCCCAACAAGTAATGGAAAGGATGCAACGACTTTGAACACGAGTGGGGGATTTAGAGCTGACCAGACTCCAAAAAGAAATTAAACCAAAATCCCAACCAAAAAAGAAGATTAAACCAACAACCCAACATGAGGAGAGAGTCAATCCAAGTGATTTCCAGAGAGAACCAGATCCATCAAAAAAGTTGCAAGAATGACAAAACTATGTTGAACAGAAAGGAGTACTCACTAACCTTATAAAACTAAGACGTGTGAAATTTGGCAGTTTCCACAAAGTCCCACACAACTTGAAATCATAATTGTAGGCCACTCCATAACTAGAGTTCGGACTGAGTCCATCGTCAAATCTGTCATGGCACGAGAAAGCTTGAATGAATAGGATGCACGTTATCAAAGGTTATTGTAATGATGGTTAGTCGTGACAATACCAACCAAAATCAACCACATGCCATAACCTGCAATTATACCCCCCACCACTTCAACAAAGTTGTTGTGCATATCGAGGATGAGCTGTTCCAACTGTGGATGATCTTGGATGCCACATGGCCTCATTCCTCATCCTTACCACCTCATCCAATGTTTGTTAATGATGATGATATCATTCATTAATATCAACTTTGATTTATAGAAAATATTGGAGAAAAACTTTCTTTTAAGTCTCTCTTTATACTTTAGTATTACACACATATAAAACCCTAATGTATATAAAAGAAAAGAACATTTTAAAATTGTATCATATTACAACTATTTTTTTAATAATATCTTAATTATAAAATTTAAAAAAAATTAATATTGAAAAATTGCAAATTTTCAAAATTGTTCTTAATAACATTAAGTTTTTTTAAAACAAATTCAAGGTTTCAATAAACACTTCACAAAAATATGAGAAAATAATATTGAAATTATTATAAATATTTTAAAAATAATAGTACAAATTAATTTTCTCATTATTATATAACTAGAATAAATCTATTTTAAACGAGGATCTACAAAGTAAGATCCAATTTCTTGAGGTGTAAATTTTTACCCCTTGAAAAAATTGCACCTTAAGAATTTTGATCTCTTTAGTGTTTGGTAAATCAGGGTTTAACATGGATTTTTACTTACTTTTCATTTTGTTTTATATTGGGTTTTTATTATTTGATTTGATTATTATTTGATAAATTAAACCATGTTTTTTTCTATATATATTTTTTTCTTTTTTAGCCAACATGTTAGTGTACTGTTACGTTAAGTTTTTGACAACACCCTCATATTAAGATATAGAACACCTAATTATTCTAGGTGTAAAAATATAAAATTTCTAATTTTCAAAAGAAGTGTTTTGACTAGGACAAGAATTTTTGGTGGAATTTGGCATCTTTTATTTTCCAAAATATAAATTTAATGATAAAAATTAATTAACATCATCGAAAACCCTAAAACATCCAAGATATTAAAATTTCATAATTATAACTGAGATTTTTAAAATTTCTACTTTTTCAAAATCGCACCCAAAAAAAATTCTACAGAATACAACTCTCTTTTTTTTCAAAAATCATTTAAAAAGAATACACCGTTTTTTTTTAAAGAATCATTCAAAAGAACACACGGAGTGATGAAAAAAGAAGCGACTTTAAAGTTTCAAACATGTAGAACGAGCTACAGGATATTTCAAAGACGAGGGGAGGACTTTACGAAGCAAAATTTTAATTTTCAGAGAAGAGGAAATGACTTACTAAGTAAAAACTTTTACTTTTTTGTCTCGCGAGTCCAACCTTTGAATTTCGTGGCGGTTGGTGGTCTTGCCCCAAAGGTTGTTTGGTTGGTACATGGTATTTTAACAGACTAATGTGTTGGGATTAAGTTCTGGTATGGTTCACCTGATGCACGACAATGGGAGAACCTCTATTTTACTTTATCTCTACGCTACTGTTCCATTCTTCGCCTCCAAGATTGGGCTACTTTTTAATGATTAAAGCAAAATTGAACATCTCGGCTCTTCCCTCCTGCATAAAGGGGACCAATAAAAATGATGGCATCAATTTAAGGTTGGCTAATTTTGAATGTTTTTATAGATTGGAATTTGGAAACGCGTGGAATGTTGGATCTTGAAACCATTTTTAATAATTTTTTAATAAACGTTTTTTACCTTAAAGGTATTAATAATGAGATTTTACAAAGTTTACTTGTAGGTGACGTATTTTATTTTTCTTTACATATTTATGTGTTTCTCTTACGTGTTTCTTTCCCTTTCATATATAGGATAGGGATTTCCGGTGCACCTAGGCTTCCCATTTCAACATTTTTTTTTTCAAAGTGAAAAAGAGTTTAATTTTACATTATTTTTTACATCAAGTACATTCTTAATTACTACAATAAATATTTATCAAAGTCTCATAAAAGCCATTATTTGGAAAGATGTCATTAAGATGTTTCTTAGAAACAAAGACCAAACAATTAAGAGGACAAGCCTTCAAGTAGTGTCCAAACTGCCGACCAGGAGTTGTGCCAAACCTCAAAATGTATGATACCATCCATTTTCACCTATCCCTACTTTTGAGAGACTATTAGCCAAATCATTAAGTTCCTGATAAATATGCTGGAAAGATATACTAGTGAACGATGATATCAACCTTTGAACTTTCATCTTCCAGTTATCCAAAATGAGAGAATGAAAGTTTGAAACCCCATTTTCCCATCCAATGATAATCTGTGAGTCCCCAACAACTAGTACTTCCCCAACTTGACAGGCCTTTGTCACATAGAGAATACCCCAAAGAGCCAGCAACTCTGCTCTGGAGTTGGTCCCTCTCCCCGCCTTCATCCATCCTTTGAAAACTACCTGGGGATTTAGTTTTAATACAAAGCCTGCTCCACACATACCTGCATGTGTCACACCATCGAAATAACCCATAGGACGAGCCAAAGATAAAATGGGATTATGAATGAACCGAGGCTTCTTTAAAAGCTTTGGTTTATGCCAATCCGAACACCTTGTGAGTTCTCTCCTCTATAATAAGTATAAGGTATAAGCTCAAACGTAGAGATCCTAAGATTCTTAGGGTATGTTAAAGGGCGTGCTTATGGTTTGTTTCCACAATATGTTATGTATGGGTGTTATTAATACTCTCCCCAAGCCTGGTGGCTTGGGTGGCAATGAGGAAGATTTACGTTCCCCAAGCTTGGTGGCAACGAAGAAGATTTATAGGAGGTCAGAGACAAATATACTAGTTATTTTTGGGCCTCTCAATATTAATGGTTTAAGAAGTCCAGAAATATTTAGCCTCGTCTTTTGAGATATGTTTGGTCCTCAACAATAAGTTACTAGAAATTAGCTCTCCTAAATAACATTTCACCTATGTTAATTACCTTTTCCTTCCAACATTTTAAAACTAGTAAAATTCATAATAACCTGAAAAATGTTACAAATCCATACGCCAACATATTCAATAAAAATTAATATTTAAATTAAATCCTTCCAACATTTTAAAACTAGTGAAAAAAGGTTTCATTGCCAATGTCCATGATAACCTCAAAAATGTTGCAAATCCATACACCAACATATTCAATAAAAATTAAATAGACTATTATACCATGCTCTTGCCAATTAAAAAATTTGGAAAAAGTATGCATGAATCCTCCTTCGACAAACCTATGGAGTGAGCTAGCTGTGGAGCAATCCTCCCTCCATCGGACGGAGGAGGAGCAAAGTTAGCGTTGACTTTGCTCCTCCTCCGTCCGATGGAGAGAGTTTTGCTCCACAGCTAGCTTACTCCCAAACCTATTACGCAAGTTATGAAAATAATAAAATGCAAAAATACTAAATCTAAAACTCAAAGTTGGACCAATGAGATAGGGCACATCACACCATTTATATTATAAAAGTATGATGAGTTGCAAGTTTATTTTATAATTTCTATTATGGATGAACCATAATAACTTGCATTATTTTAATTTTTATACGAAGAATGGTAATCATAATGTTTTTTTTATAATCTAAAGTTAGAGGACACATTTGTTGTATTTTTAAGCTTTCGTTTTTTTTAAGATAACTTATTAGAGAACACATATAATTATTTTTATTTTATTTTAATCATAAATTTATTCAAATAACATTAGAATTATTATTTTTAGATGTTTAAACAATACTTTAATTTTTTTTAGAGATTAATAAAGAAACATCATAATTTGTCACAAGTTTCTTACAAATATCTCTTATCTTTAGTTCAACCAAAAATACAAATATAGTATAATACTTCACAAAATTATATTCCAGTTATTTGTCCACTCCATAAAGAGGAAAGCCTTCTTATAGAATCATCCATGTTTAGAAATCAAAAAGTTTTTGGAGTTAACTAAAGGAAAAAGTAAACTAGTTTAGCTGTTAAAGAAATAGAAAGATGAAAAATTGTGGAGATTCCATTGATGTTTTCTCCTACATTCCAAGAACCATAAGAAATTTAAAGAAATAGAAAGATGCAAAATTATGGAGATTCCATTGATGTTTTCTCCTACACTCCAAGAACCATAAGAAATCAAGATGCCTTCTTTTAGCAAAGTGCTTGCCTTTTGGTTCCTTTTTGGGGAGATATGAGCAAAGGAAACCTTTTATTACACCCCAAGAGCACGAAGAGCAAATTTTGTTAAAATGTTTTTCCTTCTAAACCATTTCATGACTAAAGAGTGAATCCCCGAAATCTGTAAACTAGTCATCCCCTTTTCATCTGCCAAAATTTGTGTTAGCCTCAAAGGCATACTCTCTACCAGATTATTAGAGCATTAACCAATACTTGTTTTGAAATTGACTATGTGGTTAACTAGAAAAAATGTATAATGTTGCCAACTCCTACCATGGGTGGGTCTCCTTGTGAGGCACCATCAAAATACGAGTTGTCATATCAATGTGTTCTTCACAAATTTGTTTAAGAGGATTTTGATCCTTTACTTGCTTGAAAGAAGCTAAGATGTTCCACCCGTAAACGACACAGTGAACTTGAGGAATTTATGTAGTTTCAAAAATTCTATCATTTTTGGCCAATCATATGCCCCACACTATAATAAGAGGTAAATCCCTATATGATTTTGTGGCAAGGTTGTCACTCCATCTTTTAGGACCGTCTTCAATAATATATATATTTTAAATAGAAATTATCAATAATATATTAATAAAAGCCTTCATAAGAGGAAAGTGTCCATTACAATAAGCTAAGCATCATATTTGAAAATAGAGGTAGACCTTGTATGGTTCATAGACTTTTCATAAACTTTGAGTTTGGTTTTCGCAGAGGATTGTCTGATGAGTTTACTTGTATAAACCTGAAATAAGAGTCATAAATATAACATGTTCTACAAAACATAAGCTACGAGACAATATAATTTTTAATAACCATTATGAGTACTTGTATCCATGAGTTGGGCTTGGCTTGAATGATGTACTTCAATGCCCATTTCAACATTGTGTTGTCCAACAATTTCCTCGCCTTCTAATCATCCAAATGTTGAACCAACTGAGGGGCAATTGTTGGAAGTTGTTGATGGAGTTCCCCTGCTCAATCGCAAAAGTCTTCTTGGTTGCTTGCATTTATTTTCCAGAGCTAGAATGGTTTGGGCTCAATTATGTATATGTTGTTGTTGTTGAATGGTGTATATCATTGGGGCATGATCCCTACTGTTGTTGGCCTCATTCTCAAGAACCTAAATTATATCTACATAAATGGATGTATGAGTGCTTGAGTTCTTGAGATCATGACTTTGTGCCTCTGAAGCATCTTCCTAATATCTTAAAGTTCTTCCTCCAAGTACCACTAATTGTTTATTGAACTAGAAATCTGGTCAAGGTCAAAGGTGGAGATTGAAAGGGTAATTCCATAATGAAGCAAATGCACTAGGATTAAACACCATGAAGTGACAATATCTCCAAACTCTAGGTTGTTGATTATTTGCAATGAATTGCTGAAAGAGTTCGCCAAGGGTCCAAGGGCAATGCGGCCCAAGAGAAAAGGAATGCCAAGTGATCCAGATTTATCTGTGAATGAAATGAAATAATATAGATAACATCATAAACAAAGACATTTTGAAAAGATAACAAAGATATAGTAAACACATTCTATTAAATGGCGGAAATAGAATAGACTGCAATACAATTGCTAGAATGGTGGTAGCTAGCTCAGAGAAGAGATGTGGCTACTCCGCTCATTCATGCCAAGATGAATACAAAATGAGGCTAGAGGGGCCTATTTACAATAAGGACGAGGGTGAGAACCCCAAAAGTCCAAAACATAACCCTAGAAGATGAACCGTCACAAAGTTTGTGGCCATAAGGTGGTAAGTTGAACAATCAAATTCCCGAGGTCGTAACTTTTGTTTACGATCTTCGATTTGGGCGCTAGATAGCTCATTGGAAAGATCTATCTGAGATTTACAACTTTTGAGTGTGGCTAAATGCATATTGTAGGCAACCATTTTGTCACTCGAATTTCCAAAAAAACATCATTTAGGGCCTCAAAACAGCCCCAAAAGTTTGGGACCCGAAAAACCGTAGAAAAATAACTAGGAAACTGCCACAATGGATAATTGTTTTGAGCTAGTAGAATAGGTGGGTGGCCACTGGTTTCCATCTGAATCAATCCTCCCTCCTTAGGAAGCAATGGTCTCCTTGCGCCGAATCCCATATCATATCTTGAACTGTGTGTTGAGTTGATTTCTTGGTGTGACATTTGCTGAAGTGAAGATGATGATTTTCTTTGGCATCCCGAGAGGGATGTAATTGTTGTGCAGATGATTTGTTTTTGGAGGAGCACCTTAAATGAGTGGCCTTTCATCGTAGAGGTACTCGGATGGATGAGGAAACAATGACTCTATTTTATTCTTGTGTTTGATGAGCATAGATACCCTGTGCTAAGAGTGTGGAGGTAATCTGATGTTCTCCTTCAGACATGATTATGAAGAGGAATAATTTTCTGATGTGGGAGCTTATCTTCCTACCTTGCGAGACTGTGTTAGGTGGAACTATCTTTGGTATCTGATAGAGTTTTCCTCCCAAAGTAATAATGATACTGCGAGGCCGTGACTTATATACAACATGACGCTTCCACGTATATGGTTGTCCTAAAAGAACATCACAAACTTCAAGTGGGGCCACATCACACAATACCTCGTCTTTGAAAGGCTTGATTCCATATGGTAGGAGGCATTGTTGAGTATTGCAGATACCTCATCCTTGGCTTAGCCAACCGATGTTGTAGGGTTGCGGGTGTGGTGTTGTCGAAAGCTTCAGTCTCTTGATGACTTCTGCTGAGATCAAGTTCTTTTGGCTACCATTGTCAACAATGAAATGTAGTGGGATTCCCTTCACCCACATCTACGAGTGGAAGAGGCGCTCCTATGCCTCTGACTCTTCAAGCTCCTCTAGTTGAATCTGTGCGGTAGCAACAATGGCAGTGGGGTCTGCATCAATGATCTACTTCCCATTGTCTGTTCCTATGGCATTAGGTTCGAAACCAGAATTGAGATCTGATTCTGAAGATTTGATCTCTGCCACCAATGACTGCTTTGAGCGACATTCATCAGTTTTGTGCAAGGGATTTTATGAAATTCGCACCACTTCTCGGTGTCCTTTGTCTTTCCATCCCCCTTCTTTTCTTGTGGTGGGGGCTAGTTGTCCTTTCCTTTTCTTGTGATATGTGGGCCAGGGTTTCCATTGCGTTGCTTCTGCGGTGGATTCGCAGGTCCAGAGTCTTGCTTGTTATTTTGTCTAAATTTCTCCTTGATTTTGACAACATACCGATAAGTAGATCCAAGTGAAGAGATGTCGAAGAAGTCCATATCAGTTCGGATGTACCGATGTAGACCACTTCGATATTTCAGTACCAGGTGCTGCTCGGAGTCCTTGATACCCAGCTTTATGCACAAGGTATGAAATTTGTTGGTGTAATCTGACACCGTTTGGTCACTCTCTTAACGCAAAATGGTCCATTTTGTGTATTGGTCATCATAGTTTCCCACAGGGTAATATTGTTCCTTGACAACATCTATGAAAGAGTCCCAAGTGGGATTTTTCTCAAACATTCCAGACACATCTGATGATTTTTGCTCCTAATAAGTACCCCACCAATTTTGGACATAGGGGATTGCCTTAAGGAGAGCAAAGGTGATCTTCTCCCTATCAGAGAAATTGTGGACAAAGAAATACCCTTCTAGAACATTCAACCAATTATCTAGGGCATATGCATTGATATGGCCTTCAAATAAATGAATATCAAACTTAACTTATACCTTGAAGGGAGTTACATCACCGAACCGACTACTCATTGAAGATGTACTTGCCGCTGTCGGCATTCGTAGAAAGGTTTGGGTGAAATTGTCCATCATCTCATTCCTCTGTCGCACGAGGGCTTCCTCAAGCAATGATTTGATAGGATCTCATGCTCTTTCTTCTCTCTTTTCTTCCACCATGGGAGGTCATTTGGGACAGTGAGAGTGATCAAGAGAAACTAGTTTGAGACCAAATTCTCTATACCCATACCTCGTCGGAGACATGTGTCGAGAAACAATCAAAGATCATATTTCTCTGATACCACTAATACGGATTTATGTGTGAATGAAATGAAATAACATAGATAACATCATAAACATAGACATTTTGCAAAGATAATAGAGATACAATAAACACATATTCTATTAAATGGAGGAAATATAACAGACTGTAATACAATTGCTAGAATGGTGGTAGCTATCTCTAAGAAGAGATGTGCCCGCTACATTCATTCATGCCAAGCTGAATACAAAATGAGGCCAAAGGGGCCTGTTTATAATAAGGACGAGAGTTAGAACCCCAAAAGTCCAAAACATAACCCTAGAAGATGAATCGTCATAAAGTTTGCGGCCCCAAGGTGGTAAGTTGAACAACTAACTTCCCGGGGTCATAATTTTTGCATACGATCTCCAATTTGGGTGCTCGATAGCTCATTGGAAAGATCTATCCGTGATTTAAAATTTTTGAATGTGGCCAAATACATGCCGATGGCAACCTTATGGCCACTCGAATTTCCAAAAAACGTCATTTAGGGCCTCAAAACAACCTCGAAAGTTTGGGACCCGAAAAACCACAGAAAAATAACTAGGAAGCTTCCACATTGGATAATTGTTTTGAGCCAGTGGAATAGGTGGGTGGCCACTGGTTTCCATCTGGATCAATCCTCCCTCCTTAGGAAGCAATGGTATCCATTGCGTCAAATCCCGTATCATATCTCGAACTGTGTGTTGAGTTGATCTCTTGGTGCGACATTTGCTGAAGTGAAGAGGCTGCTTTTCTTTGGCATCTCGAGAGGGTTGTAATTGTCTTGTGGATGATTTGTTTTTGGAGGTGTTGGAGCAGGGCCCCGCAGCTACAGTAAAAGCTGCTAATTTTGGTAGAAGATGGACAATTTTTGGAGGAAAGACAGTTTTGGCGATACCGATAAGCTAGCAATATAAGAGATGCAATAAAGGTACGACGCCGTAGCGCATTTCCCGCCGTGGATCGGGGGCCGGAAATCAGGGTGGTTGGAACAAGGAAGTCAAAGGAAATAGTACCTGAAGCAGCCAAGAAGAGAGCTCAACCACTGCATTTAAGGCAGCGGCGACGACAGGAGGGCTCAGCGACCCTCATAAATGGAGAAGGAGCAATGGGCCGAGGTATTAAAGACAAAGGATAGAAGGGGAGCGACTGAGGAAGCGGCGCCCATACCCATGATCAACACCAAAAATCACGGAAGAAAGCTGCGGTGTGACCAGAAAGCGACAGTTCAAAGTACAGAAAGGCCGACTGTCACAGTTAGGGTTTTGGGTTACTGATGGGATAGGCCCACAGTTTTGTATCTCAATGAGACCTTCGGGCCACCTATTTAAGGATGTATTTTGTATTATGAAGGGTTAGTTAGTTGGGTTTTTCGGTTGTTACTAGTTGTCGTCAGTATTGTGAGACATTGAGGAAGAGTCGAGCTCTGGTTCTGTCTTTAAGTCTGTAGTTATCTTACTGTAACCAGTGGCCGGCTCCTTGAGCATGGATGTAACAATCCGTAGGGATTGAGAGAGAGAGGAAGGGTATATTGTAAGAAGAAGCATTATAGGAAGAGAAGAGATCTAAGAGAAGGGCTCCCAGCTGTGTGCGTGGAGTTTCCCAGAAGATCTCATGTTGCATAAGAGGTTGCAGCAGAACTATGTCTACTCTCTCGATATATAATACAAACACAGTTCCCGTGGATGTAGCTTCCCTCCTGGAAGTGAACCACGTAACATCCATGTGTTATGCGACTGTTTCATGTGATTGTGCTTTACTTATCTGCTATTTGTTTCCGTTACATGAACTTTGCTTATCAGTTAATGAATGTATGTATGCTATCCTTCAGCTTACAGTAACATAGAAGGTTAAATGCTGAGTTGAATGTGTCAAGTATTCCGTATATGAGTTTATCAGTGCTTGATTCACGACAGCTAACAACTACAGTGTTAAGTGACTTTTGTATATTTAGTTCAGCGAGTTGAGCGTAAGTGATGTTAAGCATGTTAAACTGTCGGAGCTTAAGCGAAGTTGTTTAACACCCTAATGAAGGTTAACTGAACTATTATACCTAGGGAGGAAGCCTCAGGACCTTGAGAGTTAATGAGCATATCGAGTCTTACTATAGGGAGTATCGCGGCATAGAAAGGCGATACTGCACTGTCGGGGGGAGCTGCGGTGTGCGATGTCACAGGTTAAGAGTTGAGCAGAAGAGAAAGCTTGCGCGTCGTCCTAGAAGCTGCGATGCGATAAGAGTCAGTCCCATAGTAGAGTAAGCTAGGAAGAGAGAAATAGCCCTTGCTGAGAGATTTAGCTAGTTAATTAGAGTCAAGAGGACCTAGGATGCTACAGAACCTGGTTGAGGAAACCTGATTCTTCAGCCACCCCATCTAGGATCACTTCGGGTGAGACTTCAGGCCGTTCTGCGGTCTATTGCCGAAAGGGCCAGTGAGCTAGGGGTTTTGTTGGTACAATAAAGTAAACCCGGGTCTGTCCAGAGAAGACCAACAAATGGTTCCATTGCCGGTTTTGAACAAATTGAAGAGTTGATGTTCTGTTGGCATCCTACTAAAGAAGAACTTAACTAGTGGGTTGAGTCTAAGGAAAGAGAATTTGCTGAGAAAGAAAACAAGGGTCCTAGGCTGAGTACAGGGGACTGGTTACAGAAACATATTTTCATAGACCTGCATGACATATTTTTTGTGACCTATGCAAATGAGTTGTACGATTGGTTGTCAAAGTTGAATGATAAGCATGTATTCAAGAAGAAACAGAACATTGTCTGGACACCGGAGCTGATTCACACTGTGAAGAGCATAGATAATCCCATTTCACAGGCAGTAGACTTTTGGCTTGCGAGTTTGCTGGAAGGTTTCATTACAGAGTTTGCAGTTGATCAAAGAAAGAGTTTCAGCAAAGCAGAGAGGTACTTCTTCAAGGGATATCATGGTCAGTACTTGAACTCTTTAAATTTGTCCCTTAAGATGTTATTGTATGAAAAAGGAGTACTGGATATATTCTCAGATGAATAAGTTAAGTAAGTGTAATGTCACAAGAGTTTGAGAGTGATTCTGAAGAAATTGGATGTACACGTAGCGGTAAGAGATATAAAGTAGATTTCAGATCTTCCTTCTTTGAAGACTATTCAGATAGTAATTGAGAACAGAGTCAAAGTAATTGAGAAAGAACAGCAGGGGGTATCCATTACCACCCTTATACCCCACAGAAACCAACCGGGACTCAGAATAATCCCGCAAGAACTCCATCTAGTAGTTCACACACAGTACATACTACCTCTACACCACCTACATTTACACCTCCAAGTGATAGTAATACAGCAAATCAGAATCCACCTCATAGAAATTGCATGGGGGATGACATGAAATTACCTACCTTTAGGGGTACAGGGGTAGAAGACCCAGAACAACATTGGTTCCTATGTGAAGCTGTATGGACCATTAAATAGATCCAGGATGACAATACTAAGCTTGTCCAGTTGGCCACTACACTTAGAGAACGAGCTTTAACATGGTATATGAAGTATACAACAACACAGAACAGAACACTTGCAGAGGTCAGAACCGCAATGATTAAGGAATTTAAGAAACCCAAGTCTGAGTCACAATGTATCATAGAACTTAAAGACATTAAACAGTTACCCACAGAGTTAGTATGGGATTTCGATCAGAAATTTAAAGCTCTTATATTCCTAGACTGGAAAAAGGAATTCCATGTGCATGTTGATGCATCATCAATTGCGATCGGTATAGTATTAACCCAACTAGGAGATGGTGCAATTGACCAACCAATTGCATTCGCAAGCAGGAAAATATACACAACGGAGAAAAACTATACCACAATTGAAAGAGAAGGGCTTGCAATGGTCTACGCGCTGCAAAATTTCAAACATTATCTATTGGGTGGGCACTTCAAAATATTCACTGATCATTCTACGTTGAAGTACCTTGTCAATAAGCCAGTGTTGGGGGGGAAGATCCACCAGTGGCTCCTCCTATTTCAAGAATTTGACTTTGAAGTCATTGTGAAGCCAGGCTGACTAAATGTTGGGCCTGACCACTTATCGCGCATTGAAAGTGGGGAGGAACCCACCAGACTAGAGGATAATCTACATAATGCACAACTATTTGCTATTGATGTTGTCGATAAGGAATTTGATGCTATTATACACTTACTAAACACAGGATACCCACCTGAAGGCTACTCGACATGTCAAAAGAAACAGCTAGTTGTCAAGCCTTCTAACTACCCGCTAATCGTGGGAAAACTCTATAATTTGGGACCAGATGAAATAACGCGGAGATGCATCTTTGATCATGAAAGACAATGGGTAATGGATGAAGTGCATGTAGGTGTTTCAGGAGGACACTACGTCGCGAAAGCAATGGTGTGTAAAATTTTATAAGCTAGACTCTGGTGGCCAATTGTACATATGGATACAACAAAATACTGCCATGATTGTGATAAGTGTCAAAGAACAGGGAAACCATCACGATGTGGTGAAATTCCACTGCAGGCCTTTGATAAATGGGCAGTAGATTTTGTCAGCCCTATCAGTTTGCCAGGGAAACAGACTAGTGCGCGCTATATTATAACTGCTACATATAATTTAACAAGATGGGCATAAGCGACACCTTAAAATATTGCACCACCACAACCACGGTGAAATTCCTTTTCGAAAATGTAGTCACAAGGTTTGGTTGCCTGAAGATCCTGATCATCGACCAAGGTACACATTTTGTAAATAATCTAATTGTTGAACTGAATATAGAATTCCAAATCGAGCACAAGAAGACAACACCCTACCATCCTCAAGCAAATGGAAATGTTGAAACCTTCAACAAGATACCGAAGAATGCACTGACTAAGGTCTCTAATGTGCGTAGAGACGACTGGGACCAGAAAATATCAGCAGTGTCATGGGATTACATAATAACATGCAAACGATTGACTGGATACACTCCATTTCATTTAGTCTATGGACAGGAAGCAGTCGTGCCCATGGAATACATTGTCCCAAGCCTCCTAATTGCTGCGCTAACAGAGATGACAGATACCGATGCTATAGAAGAAATACTTGCACAACTGGTTCAAATGGAGGAAGAACGCTTCATTGCGGGCTTCTATCAAAATGTGGAAAAGCAGTGGTAGAAAGCGTGGCATGACTGCCACATTAGAACAAAGCAGTTCAATGTTGGTGGAATTGTTCTGATGTATGACAACAAGTTTTTCAAGCATCCGGGTATGCTCAAAACACACTGGTTAGGTCCATATGTGGTTGCGCACATTACTGAAGCAGGTGCAGTAAAAATACATAAGCTGGATGGAACACCAGTGGCGGGTATGATCAATGGCAGCCAATTAAAACCATATCATGATGACTGCAGCATGGTCCCATAAGGTTGTGACGTGCAAAAAAAAACAAAAAAAAAAACGAGCTAAGATACAACTGGCAGAAAGTGGCAGACAGCTGGTAGGCACTGAAGGCCCATCAAATGCATGATAATTTCGAAAAAGATTCGCCGCCAGTAAAACTTCAGTAGCAGTAAGTGGAAATTCTGAAGAAAAGGGTGGCGAGATTTTTGGTCCCATCTTCCATATTACCCTTAACTATCCTAAAAACTACATAATGAAACCCAAGTGTGTAAGTAAAGGTGGCAGAGGATGACCCCATGTGCTCTGTCAGATGGTCCATCACACTGTCCAATCATCTTGAGCATTTGTCGCCTATAAACAGTAGTTACCCTCTGTCGTGTAACCGTTGCATTACCTTATCGACCCAAGAAACCAGAGAGCTGAGCCCACTGAGCGAACCTGAGCCATCCTTTAGAGCTGAAGCCCTTGCTCATTGTGTTATTTAGTAATACTAAGGACTCCATTGTTCATTAGCATCACCTTAATTGATTCTGAAAGTACCATATGTCCCTGAACCTACTCAGCCGACCAAGAAGATGAAGAAGACCCAATCAAAGCCAAAGGTAACCCCGAAGCCGAAGGCAGTGAAAAAACCACCGTAGAGGCCGTCGCATCCATCACCAACGGGGAGCCAGCTCACGCAGCTACCTGCAACCCAGCCACCAGTCCAACCGACCAGAGCCCAAGTTTTTGTCGCCAGAGCCCCAATTGTAGACCGCCCTACTTTCTTTGGCCCTGTAGAAAAAATACCCAAATCCTCTAGAGTCGGCCTGGTCCTGCCACCACCGCCAGAAGTAGACCTGACTAAGGAAGAAAAGAACTTTCTACCACCGTATGTATCACCGAGGAAGCCAAGTGCCGCACAAGTAATAATGGACGCGTAAGAACTTCTGGAAGAGCACGCTATTCCAGAAGGTGTCACATGACCTCAGAATACCATCGCTCTCAAGCTCCAAGACTTAAAGTTTGAGGACTACGACACCAGGAAATAAGAGCTGTCCAGAAATCAATTCATAGATGCGGAAGTTGGTGAGCCACCGAATGTAGACGTTGTTTCTGCAAAGGAGTGGGCACACGGATTGGAGCAGTTAAATATCTTAAATCTGCTCCTTATGCCACATTTCAGCTACTCAGCCCCAGTCGGGATGTATGTCAAGCAACTACTAGTATCCTTCCATGGAGGTTACCTCTAGATGGACAGGCCGTATGAGGTAATGGTAAACCTGATCTCATCCATCACAGGTCTCCTGAAGAAAGGACTCGACTCGACCCCATACCAGCATAAGGATGGGGAAAAATAGGACAAGAACGACATGAAGACCAAGTACCAGCTCCTTCGAGGGGGAAAGGGCTTCCTTCTTAGCTCTAATGATGATGATGCTGTCAAGGCTACAACAAAAATCTTGTGTAGCAAGGTCCTACGCAAGATGAGGCCTGCTGAGTGCACGATTGCAACAGTAGAGCTTGCAGAAAAGTGTGTAGAGGGAGTGCACATCAACCAGTCCCAGTTCCTCCTGAAAAAACTAATGGACAATGCACGTGAAGCACACGAGTTCACCGCAGCAAAGTTCCACTTTTCGTGGCTTCTAATTCTCATCTCATTTGCAACTTGGATGCCGCCACCAGACTATAAACCTGTGGAAACCCTAGTAGAGTTCCTTGGTGCACCATATCAAAACCTATGGGACCACAGGGATAGTAAGCGCAAGGCAGAAAGAAGGTATATATTCCTTCTCCAGGGAGAAAGGCTTAGGCAGGTTGTACGCAGGAAGTATCGCTTGAATCCTGCGACGATAACCAAGTATCCCTTCATTCAGTTCCATGCTGCGCCACACAATGTCATCCTGTATTCACGTAAGGACCACAAGAAGCAGGCACTCCTGACAATCTTCATCCTTCGGGATGCAGATATCGAGCGAGAAATCAAAGACTGGCCTAAATAATGGCTTAGCCATCAGGGGGAGGCGCCTACAGGGCCGCAAGTGTCGCAGGGGGATCCAAAAGAAAACCCAAGCTAGGACCGCGCCAATGCCATTACCCGGGCACATCAGGATGGCTCCCAAGAAGAAGAAGTAGAAGAAGAGGACCGCAACCCGCTCAGTACCGACGACATAAAGCCTCCTACTGATGAGCAGGTGAGCACTAAAAGGACTAGAAAAAGGAAGGGTAAACAACCCATGGAGGAAGATGAAGAGGCCTTGGCCATCTCACATAAGAAGAAGCAGAAGACTAACCAATCCCAAGCAATGGGCATAACATATGAGGATTTGACCCTTCTCACTAATGCAATCACTGAAGTAGTCGAGAAAACCTTGAATAACCCCACAAGCTGACAAACCAACTAGACAGCCTCCATCACTACGAAAGTTAACCAGTTGGCCGAGACCATCGCAGAGGTGCGTGACACCATGTAGGATGAAACCTATGGTGTGGACCTAGCAGACACATTAGTGAATCCAATCCTATTCCCACCCTTTAAGAATAGAAATTCCCACGCAGGAATTTTCTACAGAAGAAGTAGAAAAAGAGGTACGTATCCATAGCTTGGATACATTGAACTTGGATTTCTCTAAGCTAACGTTACCGCAGATATATTTGATTCAGTATGCCGCTGCCAGAGAAGTCAGAATCCAGGAAAAGGCGGTTGCATTCCAGGTAGCCAAGGCAACTATAAAAGAAAAGGAGCGCAAGCAAGTTATCAAGCACCAACAGGAAGACCTGAAATCCCAAACCTAAAGGCAGGCTTCATTGGGGCAAGCTATAAAGGTGGTAGTCGCGCAACTGTTAGAAGAGGAGAAAGAAATTGAGGTAGAACCTCTGCACCAGCTAAGGGAGCTATCCAAACTGGATGCTGACCTAAAGAAATAGGTCCAGGAGATGCAAACTGACCAGTAGCCGAGAACGCCCCTCGAAGTGCTGCAGCAAAGGCAACAATTGACAAATCAAGCCATTTCCCGACTTAGGGAAGCCGAGAACATCTATGCAGAAACAATGGAAGCAATTGCCACGGCATGGGAACAACTCATTGATGATGAGACTGCAGAACAACTTGCTGAGAAAACACGACAAGCATACTTACATATATTGGCAGTAAAGGCCGAGATTAAGAGGCTGCCAACCAAGGAGAAAATCGCTAGAGGCACTGAGCTTAAGCAACTCCTAGATAAGGCAAGAGCCCTGCGCGACCAGGAACGAATGCACAACAAGGAGACGGATGAGAAGCATGCCAAAGCTGAAAGGGTGACAAGGTTAATTCAACCTGTCCAACAAATGAATCCATGAGTTCACTGAGGCACTATCCAATACCGTATTGTCAAAACCTAGCAAGGATAGAGTGCAGGAGCTCGAGCAGCAGGAAGATGAAGCTTGCCGAGATATAGAACGACTTACTCCCATTTTGGCCCAGTTCCAACAGAAGGTTGGAAGTGCCGAACAGCTTGTGCTGGAAGATACAACTGAGGCTGTGAATGTAGAAGAAAAAAGGGAAGAGGCAAGAGAAGAAGAGAAAAAGGAAGGAAAAGATGGGCAGGAGGATGAAGGAGAGCAAGAAGAGCGCCATCAAGAAGGCCCGGACCATACGCACGACAAACCTATGGACATAGATTTCTCAGAAGAGGTTGAAGAAGAAGTTGTATAAACCCAAGCCTAAAACACACACACACACACACACACACACACACAAGGAACAAGGTGTGCAAGCTAGGAGATAGAGAAGCTGCGCAAGGAAGAAAAACGTTTTTGCAAAAGGTGTCGCGCAGATCGCGCCTTCTCATATGTCCCTTGCTTCATGGCTCGGGACGAGCCACATGTGAGTGCTGGGGGCCTGTTGGGCCTGGGGATAGTGTGCAGGAAATCAACGCAAGAGTCAGTATGCAACAAGCAAAGAAACCTGCGGGAGAAAAGGAAACCTGCACGAGAAAAGGAAACTGTTAACAGACTTCCTGTAGGCAGTCGACCCTGCATGGTCATGTCAAATAATATAAATAGGAGGGATTCAATAGTTAGAAGGTTTCTTTTTGTTGGTCGTAATTACGGCTTAGGTTGGATTTTCGATAGCTACATATAGTTGCAGAGATTAGATCGAAGTGGGAGAATAGTCAGGAATCTGCAAGATGAAGTCAGAGTTAGTGCACTAGGAGAGCTCTGCTAGAGCGGTGCAGATGCTAGAAAGGTCGATCCAGGCTGTGTGTGGATATGTATATGGCAGCAGTAGATTAGGATAAATAAGACAGAGGGCATGAGAACCATAAGTCCGAGTCATAAATACATATTGTATGATTAGTCTGCATCCCGCATACTACATGGTGCTATATCCTTTCTCATGCCAGATGAAGGGAACCTTTGTGGTTTTTCCAAGATGGGTTTCCACGTTATTTCTTGTGTTTTAATGGGTGATTGGTGTTGCGAATGCTTATGTTTCTATCTGATTTGCTTATAATGCAAGTTCTGTTATGTTGGAATGAATGTCACCCTGTTCATAAAAGCTTGACTGCATGATTAGGATAATACGCATTGCTTTGAGTGTTAGTCGATGTATGGCGCAAGGGGTGTTGCGTGCCTGTATGCTATTCCTATCTAATAGCTGCTTTACATTCTATCATGTTTATAGTACTAAGGCTAAATCTGTGTCGCGTCGTTGGTAGTTAGTAGCATATCTGTGCAAGGGGTGCTACAGTTCGAAGGGAATGACTCCACCCTCGCGACTTGGTTGAGCTCCTTGGCTGCGAGCCAAGGGACTATAATCCCTTGCCAATTGCGAAAACATGGTTTCGATGGTTACCCATCGAAGAGATATCTCGAGTGAGATTGTGCTTGCTTCGCAGGTGTTGCCGACGGGGCTTGCTTTGTCAGGCTGATATCTTAGGTAGTTGTTGGATTGCAGAACTTGGGTCGTGCAAATTAGGAGAAGTGGCCATCACCAGTTAAAAATATCTTTCCCAAAAGGTCCAACTTCTAGGTTTTAGTACTACTTTACTTTGCCATTTATTAGAGTCAATCAAACTGTAATAGAGTCCATTTCCTATTGTGGATTTTTTTTTGTTAACTATTAACTACCTTTCTCATGTTTGTCAAGACAATACAATCTATTTGAGATATAGGTCTTGTTTGAAACAAACATAGGTTTATTAGTCTGTTAAATTAGGGTTTTGTTTTGAAGTAGATAAGGGTGTACTTTAAGTTTCGACATTCTTATGATTTTCTAAAAATCCTAAGTAGCTATGCCTCATGCGCTTGTGAAAATGTTTCTAAATTGATGTTGGAATATCGAGGATTATCCTGCGGTGCTGTGAATTATTCTACTGAGTAGTGTTACTATATTCTAGTTCGTTCCCTGGTGTAGCTACATTTCAAAACATTTCAACAATATTGTTAATTGAAATATATAATATGCAACAAAGTAGCAATTAACATCTCTCTTTCCAATGCTATTGCATTTCATGTGGTTCTTGACATATTGAATGACAATTGGTAAAAGGTCCCAGTGGTGAGCAAATTCATGATGAACGTGACAAGTCTAACACAAAAAATGAGCTTATTTCTTACATGCGGGGAGTCTATTAGTTTTGCTTTTATAACAAGTCACCATGCCATGCAACTATTGATTTTGATGTACATATTGGCCACATTCCTTACGATGAACAACATGCAAAAGATGGTAACCTGTTAAGAGGCATTTATATTCTATTGGTACCCCTTTTATAGTTATATTTTTTTTAGCAAAGCCAATAATTGTGATGTAATGACATAAATTGCATTCTTTCCTACCTGGTAAGCTCCAAAGTTTTGGCTTTTTAATGAGGGTGCAACTATCAATGGAATTTGTTTATATCATTTTGATCCTTTGATGCAATACATCTCAAAGCTAGAAAAGGAATTGTATAAGGTGCAATTCAATTCTTTAATAACAAGACATTTAATAACAAATTTTATATCTTTAATTCAAAAAAATCATTATAATAGATGTTTTAAAATATTTGATAAGGTATAAAATTTATATGGGAGTTCCACCCGCCATATTTTGAACGATACAAAAAGCTCTAATATAATATTATCTACCTTCCATGTTTATTCAATTTATCATTATGCCTGGTTAGGGTGAAATTATATTCGATTGTTTTTATTTTTATAGTAATGCGATAATTTAAATTAGTTATACATGATTATAGTGAAACTATATACATTTGTCATTTGTCATTTTCATCTTTATTATTATAGTAACATAATTTAGATTATTTTTACCTGATTTTTGGCCAAACTATATACAATTTGAATCATCACCTTTATCAATATAATAATACAATAGTTTTTTCAATTATATTTATCTTACTTTAAAACTCAAAAAATAAATCAAAGTGTTTGGATGTGAAAGTTCCATTTACAGTTACATATCCAACCAATATTCCCAAATATTTAACTTTTGCAATTATGCACTGTTATGTTTTTTGCAAATAGCATTGTGTTGCCACAGTTGATGCATGTTTCCTCCCCTTGCTTTCATAGTTTTATTTTATTATGTAAGGAAAATAGTAATTCTCACATCTTTAGCAATTTTGCATAACTAAAACGCTCCTCCAAAATGCTCTTGCAATGTGCCTTATTACTCTTCTTATCGTATTTTCTCTTCTCGCAAAAGCATGTGGCAATGTTGGGGACATTGCCACCACTTGGATCTTGTTTAAAAAATGATTTAAAAGGAACGATAGTCACAGAAATAAAAAACTTGGATTGAAAATGCATTTTATTTAATAAGGTCTAAGTTGTTTCTTTAAGGTGAGGTAGATCCATAAAAGCTCTTTCTTCCAAACTGTTGTTCTTGGTATGGATTCCTCCCTTTTTAGTATGCAATAATCGCTATAAATTTTGATGGCTTTATTCATTGAGATCTCATTATGCCCATTCATTTCACATTATATGGGAAGGACTCTCTCGTTGAAAATAGATTGAAGT
>LPNX011185120.1:1694-73809 GCA_001517045.1 Pseudotsuga menziesii
AATATATATAGTAATGCTTTGTTTATTTGTATTAAACAAAGCATTACTATATATAGTAATGAGTCGTAAAGGAAATTCAATCTAAAAGAAAAATCCCATGTTCTTTGAACTCAACCTTTCTAGTTCTATTTCCAAAATTTGATAAAGTCAATTCTTTTGGAGATTTTCGTTCATTCTCTTTATGAAAAAATGTTTATAAATTATTTTGGTTAAGATTAAAGGTAACTCAACAATGTATTTCCCTTGAATAGATTGGGTTCTTGGAAGGCTGATTCATTCATGAGGCCATTAGTATAGCCCAAGAAGCTTTCCATTCGATAAGACAAAGAAAATACCCTTGTGTTGTGATGAAAATTGACCTAGAAAAGGCCTATGACAAGTGTAACGACATGTATGTTCGATTATTACTTATCCATATAGGGGTTTAGGTTTCAATGGTGAACTAGATAATGCACTGCATCAAGAAATTCTAATAAATGGTGCACCATCAAATTTCCTCAAATCAGATCGTGGATTTCGCTACGGATGTCAATGGATGAACATACTACAAAATGTGACACATAAATGGGGAGAAATAGAGAAAAAATCAAGAAAATCATGCACCCAAACCCCACTGAAAGGAAATCTCTAGCAGAGTCGCCAATTATGTCATAGAGAAAACTTCCTATGGCTTGGGGTGGACCACCACAGAAAGTACGACACTGGAAATCAATCCACTTCAAATATGCTAAAGAGATAAACAAGTCTAACACTAAGGGATGGGAATCGTACCTTATTTCGAAAGTTCGTAGTAGATCTCTGTTGAGCTTTCAACCACACTAGTACATGCAAACATTTTTCCCACGACAAATTGTCGCTATAACAACACTTTTGTGTAGCTATAGCGATGAATAGGAGCCCAGATTTTCATGGAAAAATTATCGTCGCAGTATTTGGGATTGATACATTAAATGTCTATGGAGATTCAATGGTGATTGTAAAATGAGCTATTGATCAATTCAAACTTTAGGTGACCAATCCACTTAACTGATGTTAGAGAACAAAGGAGACACTATCCTCTTTTGATTTCATTGCCATTAAGCATATTTACTATGAAATAAATCAAGATGTTGATCTTCTATCAAAAGATGCATAGAAGGAAGAGGAGAGTTTACTTTTATACTTTTATTGGAGGAGTACGTAGAAAATTCTCATGAAGACAAAGGATCTTCAAACTTCTTCACTATATAACTAATCTTTTCATTTTTCTCTATTGGATCTCTATCCTAAGATCGATTTAGAGTAAATGTGAGACATGAAGAGCCTTTTTTTTGTTATTTTGAAGTATATCATATGATAATTGTTCAATTAAAGCGCTATAATAGTATTTCTTCAGTTAAATTTTATGACAATTTTGATGTGAACAATCAAGTGTTTTTTCACTCAAGTTTTAAAGTTTTATGACAGTTTTATGTGAACAATCAATAGTCTTGAGTGATTAAATTAGTTATATATTTTTTATTCATATTATGAATAACAAAAATATGTTTTTTTTTTCAATTTGCTAAAAAAACAAAATACAAATGCTAAAGCAACATAGATACTTGAAATATAACCACCAATTAACATACTACTGGATAGTCATGAATATATATATATATACCTATTAGAGATTTATTAATTATTTCATTGTATATAAAGCTTGTCAGATACAATTCTGGTTGCTATGAGCAATAATTCATCAAATATATAATAGTTAGATAAGATGGTTATTTCATGTGGGGACATCGAATAAAATTAAGTCATAATTACAAGTCATAATATACAGTTTGAAGAGGATGATAAGCCTTGGTTTTTATTAAATTTGGATTACCTTGCATCCTATCTTGGAAAAGTGACAGAAAAACTCCAAAATGGAGAGAATTTCGCTCCAATTTTATTTCACATGCATATTTGCACATGGCTGTCTGTTGTCCTTTCTAGGTTACGTGCAGAAATCCATAATTTTCTTTTGAATCCATGTCTTTTGAGGAACCAATGAAATTTTTGATGGACTGGTTGCGTAAGAGAAAAGCAAAGAACAGTCAAAAGTATAAAAACGAGCACATTGTGACTTTTATGCATCTGACCAGAGAGCTGTGAATCACGTGGTGGAATAAAGTAGAAGTTCAGATGTAAACGGATTCATCTACCACCATTCACACTCTCATCACGCTGATGAGACGCATTGCAATTTGAACGTACTTCAATCCAAACCGAAACTTGTTTGGTTTCTCTCATCTTTTTTTTTATGATTTCTTGGTGAAAAACTTCAACTTTTTCCTAATTGTTTCTAGTCAAATTTACAGTTCTGTTTGTTGGATCAAATTTTACTTGACCAATCTTTAAAATACCTTTGACCAATCTTTAAAATACCTAAATCCTGACTGAAAATTCTACATCCCATTTACTATCAACGTGGTCAGATTACGCCCTCATTTGCTTTGCGACCAGATTCACTATTGCAACCCAGCAGTGCGTTCTTGACCCAAACACAACCAAAATCTAATCACGCTCAGTCAACCAAGTCCCATTAATTAGTTACAAGCAACAGACTGAATTCGAATTATTTACTCAAGTTCAGGAAACTAATGTTCTGTCTCTCTCTCTCTCTATAATATCTATTGATCAAGTAATTACGCAGGTTACAGGTTACTTGTTTTCTCAACGGGTGTTATTATACTTATTGGAATCCTCAGGATGCCACGAGGTAAGGAGCTTGTTACCATGGAATTCTTAGGAATTGACAAGACCAAGAACAAAGCTTCGAAAATTAAGTATTGCACTCCAGGCATCCATGAAAAATGTACGGAATAATTTTATCTATAAATTGATTATATATATATATACCTCCAACACGCTGAATATAGCTTCAACCGTTCAATGATTTTATCAGTTTAATGGCAGAAATTAGGTTGTAGATTTTGTATTAATGTTGTAGGTTTTCTTTTGTAATGGATGCAGCCATTCATTGGATAAAGCCGCAGATGGTACATCAGGCATTCTCATCGAGAGGGTTATGCGAGGAATATTGTAAAGCTTCAAGGGATTCTCTAAACTCTAAATTTGAGGCCGCGTCAAGAATGGTGAAGGAACTGTTTCCTCAGATCAGCAAATGCCGCGGTTCGAATCCTACAGGTGAACAGAATAATGCAATATTTGGCAATTCCTCTATGGGCAGGTATATTTAAAATTCACTCTTCGCTCTGCTGTTTCGCTTCAAGCTCCTGTAGATCAGGTCGACCTTATGTTTGCTTTGCTGTTCTTGATCTAAACAGATCTGCTTACACAACTTCCTTTGACAAACCTTCCAATACCCAGCTCATGCCCATATTTTATAATGGGACGGTGAACGTGTACGATGTTGTTGAAAAACAGGTATAATTCGAAAACTCCAAGTATTGTTTGCAGGAAAAATCTTACTGATGTGTTTTGCTAAAATTCTCATCTGTTTATATCTTTGTTGTAAGGCTCAGGCTGAAGATATCATCAGCTTCTCAAACAGAACCGTTGCCTTTGAATCCTTTGAAGAACAGTACACTTCAACAAATAGTTATTCAAAAATTAGTACAGGTATGAACGATGTTCAAAAAGTTCAGAATACCACTTGCTATAACAGATGGCATTGGGATATAATTTTTATTTTTTTAATTTTATTATTATGATGTCATGTTGCCATATGTCAACTCAAATCCAGATACCAAATTCCAAAGTTTACATCATCTTCTATCCACCAATCAGTTGTTTACAAAAATAGTTTTTTACAAAATTAAAAAATATATTTTACAAATTCCTAAGTCATACTTTGCAAAACAGGTTTTAATTCTTTATACCTACATCAAAAGACACCAACTAACCAACTAATACAAAAGTCAAAAAAATTTGACTTGCAATCCATTACAATATACCTGCTGAGGTAGGTATAAAAATCTATTTCTCCAATACTACTGTACGACACCTCATGTAGTTTTCATTGTTGTGGTGCCCATGAAATTAAATGAAAAAGAAATCCTTTGCATTAAAGCTTCAATGGAAGTTGAAGCTTGCTACAAAGCATAATCTTTTGGAGTTGAACCTTGTGAAATATCACTAATCCAATAATCCTTTGCATTGATTATTCAGATGTAATGCTAAATCTAGGTGTTAGTAACTTTTTTTAAGGTAAATAATTTTACAATAAGTTTATAATATGAAATAGTTTTACTCATTTAAAAACTTTATCATAATTTTTTGTATGATTAAAATGTTTTATCTATTAAACCAATGATAGTGAAATAAGTGTATATCTTTAAATAAATAAATAAATAATATGAAATATTTTAACTTATTTTTTCAGATTAACATTGTAAAATAATTTTATATATTTAAATAAATGAATAATGATCTAACTATCATTCAAAATTTATAATAAATAAACATTACATAAATAATACAACCCAGAAGAATATGAAAGACGAAGAGTAATAAGAAAGAAAATAATGATGCATTTTGACTTTTGAGCTTTCTAGTAGAAGTTTGTTTAGTTATCTATCCGCGTGAACACACCTTTTGTGTTTGCAGCTAAAAACATGTGCCAAAAACACAAGGTATACACCATTCCTAACCACTTTGTATGCATGCTCATACTTTAGACAATCCTCTAGGTTGAACATTTATTGTGTCCAAATAATGAATTTAGTCCATTTATTATTATTTGGGATAAAACCTTTTTGTTGAGAAATTGTTGGCTATAACAACTTTCTTTTCATCAAGGGAAAGTTCACTTAAATCTAGAATCCCTAGTTTGGAGTAGTGGTCATTCAATTTGATGATAAAGTTTTGAAGCTCTTTATATGCTTATCTATTCCTAATTTGTAAAAATATATCCGCTTTTATTTCTACATAATTTCAAGAGCTAACTCTATTGATGAAAGATTGGCATATTCTTCTATCTCTACATAATTTCAAGAGCTAATTTTATTGATGAAAGATTGGTATATTCTTCTTCATTATCATCCACCATTGATGGCTTCTAAAGCTTCAAGTGATTTATGATAAAGCTAAAAGTATGCCCTCCATGTCATTAAGTACAACTTGGATGTATTCTCTAGAATCTATTCAATGATGGTATAAAAGCCATGTTTTGCAGTTTGCTCTTTCTATCTTTTACTTTGCTAAAGGTATACCCAAACTCTATCTCTTATGTGAAATTTATTTGATTTGTGCAATGTTCAAAATCATGTTAACCTTATGCTTGTGCTAAACTTTTGTGATATAATCTATAAACTATATCATCTATTTATGTACAACAACTTCCTTTCCTATTGTTGCATCAATAATAGAACCTATAATAAATAACAAACCTTAAGAAAAAAAATATAGATCAATAATAAGATATATAACAGATAATAAGCTTTAAGAGAAAAATCCAAGAAATGCCTCAAAAGGTGAAGAGACTATCATGTTATGCAACTTGTATTTGTAATTATGTTCTAATATATATGAGATGTTGGCGTTAATTTCTTCCTATATTAATAATTAAAAGTTCAAAATATTTGAATTGTGATGCAATTTTCTACCTATATCAAAGCATCTTGTTTATCTTAATTCCCATCGATCCCACCATGCCTGCAAATAAATTCATTGAAACCATGTTCATCTTGTTTGTTATAATATTTGAATTGTGATGCAATTTTCTACCTATATCAAAGCATTTTTGTTTATCTTAATGTCATCGATCCCACTATGCCTGCAAATAAATTCATTGAAACCATCTTTCTCTAAGATCACATCATAGCCATTTTGTTGATCAAGCAATTCACAATCCAAGTCTATTATGATCCACTTCTATTATGGCATAGTCATTACTCCTTCACAAGGTTGAACTACTAAAGAATTCACATTAATTTACATTTATAGAAAAGAACTTTGTTTAAGTATAAACTTTAACTCATATTTATTATTCTAACATAAAATTCGAGATAAGACTATAATACATAATCTCTTCATTTAATATAAATAGCTCAACAAGAATATAATGTCACTTACAATAATTAAATTTGGATAGAGAAGATAATAATCATTCCTCCCAACCACTAAAACTACATCCAATAAACATTAAAAATCTAAATTATTATTATTTTTAATTATAAAAACATTTATTCCAAATAAATCACGAAAAAAATGAAAACAAGTTATTGTGACTAATTTTCTCTTTTTCATAAACAATATCTAATGTAGTTTCTTGTTCTGTCCATATTCTAGTTTGCATACAGAGAATACAATGCAATTGAAAGCGTCATAGCAGAAGCATTATCTCTGAATTCGTGCTTGTTGAAGTATTTCTGAATTCTTGCTGGTTAAAGTAGATTACAGCCATATCATTGTGTCTACTTTGTAAAGGAATGAGCATGTTTTTTATTATTGCAAGGAGGGAAATCTGCATACAAGTCAAAGTTACAGAGATATATGTACGCTCTTGAAACCAAAACAGTGAAACTATTTAAGAAATAAAAAAGCCAAGGGAAATAATGGGGCGCCACCAAAATGTGAACTTCGATAAAGTATAACAGACAAAGATTTAACTAGGGAGTCTTCAACAAGACAACTAAATGTACCATACACATCCAGGCATGGCCAACTTCGGAATTAAGATTAAAGAAAAAAATAAGGTATTGGGAATTGAACCTGCATGGAAGATGGCAAAAAATATTTTACATGCAGCAGAGTAATAAATGCTGCGGTTGCTGCACTATGAACAGTTGGATTTCAATTTGTTTAAGATCCAATGACTCACAGTGCAGCAGCGGCAGCATTTATTACTATGCTGCATGTTGAATATTGTTCGCCAAATGGAAGATCACCCCCACATACTAATCATTTGTAATGCTCAAACTCCTTTTTAATTGTACTTTTTATAAAAACATAATTTATCCAGTAAACCCTTTTTAATTGTACTTATAAAGTCATAAATTATCCGAAACGAGCATCTCAATGGTTGTACATTGTGAAGCAACAACCTTTTCTAACGTTAAATGAGTATTAGAGTTCTTAGAGGTATGAGTATGTTAAATCATATGTGAACAAGTTTTATATAATTGCTTTATAGAGGTTACAGGGGTTTAATTTAAGTGGATTGATTTGTTATGCTTGACAAAGGAGATTATGGGGACAAATCTACTTTGGTTTCTTGGTGTTAGGTTTTTCTTTTTGCATTATTAATGGGAGTCTCTACTTATTTGTGGTTTGATTCGTTATGCTAAAGTTGTATTGACAAAGGAGATTATGGGGACAAATCTACCTTGGTTTCTTGGTGTTAGATTTTTCACTTTGCATTATTAATGAGAGTCTACACTCATTTGTTGAGATGGTTATCGGTAGGCTTCAATTGGTTGTGACAACAAGTTATAAGGTTGGACGAACTTGCTTTAGGTAGTTTTGCACATTGACAGGGCATGGCTAAGTGTTAGATGGCTTAGCAAGCAATTTGGCTAAGTATGTCATCAAGATGAGAATCTTCATTTGAGGTTTCTTATAGAGGTTGCACAATGACTTCGATGATGGGCATTCCTTGGTTCATGGATGTGGGGGTAGCAATGTCTTTCCTTGAGGTGCAACACCTTATTCCATAAGCAGAAATGCCTTGGCAGTTGGACGTGCATCACTAGTTGGATGGAAAGATAATTGACATGATGTGCAACACAAGGGAAATGAGTGGCTTGGACATTGTTCAATCAAGAGAATGAGACCATTTAATAAGAAAAATAGGATTCCTTGGCCAAGAGGGTGCACAATTTGTTGGATGTATAGACCCAAGAGCTCAAAGACTTGGAAAACATATGGGCCGATTGGATGTTGGGCTCACTAATTTGGACAAAGAATGAATTGCAAGTCACCTTAAAACAAGGTGAGGCAAGAAATCACCCACTATATGAAGACAACACCCATATCCATGCAAACAAGTTCAATCAATGAGTGTTTGGAAGGGTGGACAAAGAGTTCTATAGTCGTGTTAGGTATAGGGTTGGAAAAATAGATCACTTGGACATTGGCTAAGTGAATTGTGTAAGAGTTGAGATATATAGGTGGAAGACCTATGGATGCTTCATGTGTTGGATTGTGCAAGCCTTTTGGGTATTAGGCAATAGGTAACATTGTATTGGGTTTATTGTAGGTATGTTATGGAGTTGCACCTAGAAATTTGCATTGCGTTTTTGTATCTTTATATCATTCTTCATACTAATAAAGTTAAGGCACTTGCCTTGGGTGCCACCCATACATTTATGTTGTAGAATATTTATGCTTGTTGGATGTCATTGTTCATTACATTGTATTGGGTGGCTAAGTGTTACTAAATATTGGATAAGTGTAATAGATCTGAGATGCGATAAATATATGATTGGACATGTGCCTATTTTGAACTTAGTTGTATTGAATTTAATTATAGATAGCTAATTGTATATTAATGCATAGTTATGGGAGGACCTCAAGGGGAGATGTTAGTTTGGTTGTAGGATGTGTAGATTGGCCACACCCCTACAGTTAGGGCAAGGCAATGTTCCATGACCTTAGGTGTTGAAAGGGAAAAAATTTGGGCATGATTGTAGGTTCATGATAGGTAGTATTAGATCTTACTATTCATCCCCTTTCTATAGGAAAGGTGGTATTTCAATATACAAAAGACTTTAGATGCTCTTCTTGTAACTTGAAAGGAATAAATAGGCTTTAATGACATGTTGTCCAAGTGGATAAGATAGGATTGAAGGTATGAAGTTTGGTGGAAGTCACAAAGAGTTTCAATCGTTGTTTGTGAACTCATCAATATAGCGTGGTGAAACAATGGTTTCATTGACTAGCTGGAACATGATTGCAACAAGTGGTATGAAGACAATGGATAGTATAATGCCTTGGTGCAACAAGTGATGAATCATGGAAATGCCATCATTTTAGCATTCCTTTTTCCAATCTTTGCCCCATTTTCTCCACTTTTTTAATTGAAGAATGAAGATAGTTTAAGGAAATAGGCTTGATCTTGATATTAGGTACTCCTAGATGCATTCTTCACATTTTATCGGACATTTGAATGCATAATTGGAGGAATATATATCCTTTTATTACCTTTGAGGATGGTTGCAAATTTTGACTATAGGAATTTTTCCACAAAGGAAGTTGCGGAACCCAATGTTATTGTGAAAGATGTGGAACCAAGTGTTTTTGTGGAATCGGGTAGCTAAAATGAGACATCTTCGATGCCATCCATCATGACTTGCAATATTTATTTGTTATGAGCCCTATTCTAGATAAGGAGTGAAGTTGATTTCGCTTGATTCAGAATGCAAATCATAGAGGATTGAGCCAACTTGACGAGTTGTGCAGAATTTGTTTAACAAGTTGCGTTTTGATTGCAATCCTTTGTAGTTATGGTTCAATAGTTGAAACAAATCGAATTCAATCCTAATTAGATTCTATCTTTGAACAATATGAATGATTTATCATTTATATATAAAAGGGGTTTCTTTGTCACTTGGGAAAGAGGAACAGGGACATTTTCTGATTACATTGTGATTGATAAATTGAATATGGTTCCAAAACTTAGCAATTACATTTCATATGTTCCTGTGTGATTGATTTGTAGATTGTTGTAACCATTTACAGTGCATGTTTAGAGGAGGAGGTCCCACTCTTGAGAACAAGTACTAAATTGTTAGTTAGTATAAGTCTTTAGTATTTGTTTAATGGTAGTTGGTAGTTATTTCATTGTTGTAGAAAGTTGTCGCATGATTTGAATTCATAACTTATGGTTGAAATTTTGAGAGAATTAGTTGAAGTTATTTCGTTGTTTGACTTTGATTGTTAATTTTATCTATTAACTAAGAACAAATCTGTGTCAAGGTTGTCCAGGGGAATGGTAACCAGATTATTTGTCAATTATTTTGATTCAGTTTTGAGATTGCAATGAGTCTTTCCACTTTACTACATTGCATGCTGGAAAAATCAATATTTGATAAGAATTTGTAGCTTACATATAGAATGCATGATAATTTGAAAAAACATTTGCACCTTGGTTTGACAAGTTAATGATCTAGCAGTTGATTTTCTTTAAAATAGATGTAATGAATCAGCTTGTCATTTTGGTGCCATTTCTAGGGAATTTATTAAGGATGAAATAGCACGTATTACACTGCTTTTAGTTAGTATACAATATTTGGATTTCTGATAAGTGAGGTTGACTAAGCTTTGTGAACATTCCATGCATTGTAATTGCATTAGAAGCATGAATAAAAATTCTTTGAGTAAGAAGAGAGGTAAGAGCCTATGCATTCACTTCAAAAATTTACTAGTGAGTTCCTAATCCATTGTATTCAAAGAATATAGTTTGCATGAATCAAAGAACAAATCCTAGAACATGTGTGGTAGTAAGAGCCACCTCCAATACTAACAGACATGTAAGTGTAAGGGTACCAGGAGAACATCAGGGAACTGAAAGAAAAGGAACCTTTGCATCTCCTTTAAAAGGTAAATCATCATCAATATCTAAATATGAACTCCATATTCTCACGGAAGGACAAGGGTGCACAAACAAATTAATCAGTGGGAAGAGAGATTCAAAGCGTGAAGTTCAATTTAATCTTGTTAACGAGACAATACATATTTTTTTCTTTTGAAGAACCAGAGGAAGCTAAACAAATATTTCCAGAAGATCTCTTGGGAAGACTATTTGGAAACACTATGTCAAATTATGATGCTATGCCTAAACAAATTTTGATTTTATGATAGTAAAATTAGAGTAGAGGCACCAATGAAAGCTATTCCTCTCTCAGCCTTACCCAATTTTCATGGGATTTCAAGTGAGGATCCTGACACCTTCCTCTTTGAGTCTGATATTATGTTTCGAAGCTATAATTTTACATCTATGATGCACAAAAACTGAAATTGTTCCTTTATGCGTTGAAGAGCACAACCCTTTGATGGTTCATGGGACTAGGTGGACAATCTATCAATACATGGAATGCAATGAGGTAGACATTCCTCGAGAAGTATTAGGACTATTGTAGAGCCAAGGATTTACGCAAGGAAATATTCAAAATGACTCAAAGGGAGGAAGAAATCTTACAAGATTATGTAGAATGGTTTCGATACAATTTACAAAGGTCTAAGCATAGTAAGTTACATAGGGAAACCTTGAGAAGAATCTTTATTATAGGAATGAAGGATGAGTATGTGGATACTTTGAACCTAATGGGAAAAGGTGATATCTCTAAGGTTTACTATGATGATATGTGTTCTCTTTGTAGAATATACTAAAGGGGTACATCCAAGGATAGGGGAAGCTTGTGACATGGCACCAACAATGTTGCAAACTCAGTTGTAGGATAAATCACTTGCGCTGAAATAAGTAACTTGTTTAACACTGATATTTTGATTTTCTTTGTATCTCAATTAGATATATTGCAGGTTAACAAAAGAAAGACAAGGTTGAAAAATCAATTATCTATATTTTGCTCCAAATGCAGACAAAAGAAACCCTTAAGGGAGTGTTGGTTTAACATTGTTGAAATTTGCAACATCTGTGAGAAAAACCTTTCCACTGGTAGTTTCCTATCTCTACCTAGCTTGAAAGAAGTATACAAAGAAACTGATGTAGAAATGGAACAATCATGTTTCATTAACTTGAAGAAACCTTAGAAACCTCGACCAACAAGTATGAACCAAGATCCCTCTCAATTTTTCAATGCTTACAATTTTTTGCAACAAGTACCATATCCTACCCAACACATGTAGTATCCTCCCCCCACCCAATCATGGTCTCCTCCTACACCTTAGTTGTAGTGGACATTACAACTGACTCAAAGCTACCAATGGACATAAGGATGGTTCATACCTTCTCTTGTGAATTGATAAATTCTAGCACAAAAATCACAATTACCTCAACAACAACAATTAGAACTGTCTACAAGAAATCCCTCTCCTCCAAGTCCTCAATTTCTTTTGGAATCCAATCATAACCCCAACAACAATAAAATATCTCAGCACTTACAATGCTAATTTGTTCGGCTTTCCCATGTATCCTATATCTCGTATGGAGTGTCGAGATACCTGTCTTAGATTAGGGAGAGTGCTTAATGAAGGGACTCCTCCAATTTTTATAGAACATGATGAAGAGGAAGTCTAACAACCAGAGACAAGTCATTCCGAAGAACAATTTGGAGATCATTCTCTGCAACACCAAAACCTATTCCTCCCAACAAATCAGATCAACCACAATCCATAGGGGATGCCAAAATTTCTCCATACCCCAAGAGTTTAATCCTACCAAAACCCCTCACTTATCCCAAGTTTGATTTATTGGGTGAGTTTTAGAATGTGTTTGTCAAAATCCATTAATTAAAAAAAATAATGACATTATGCAACAAAATACGACAAATGAGATGCCATTACATTACCAAAAAAAGTTGTAGACACATACCTAGAATAATCATTGCCAACATTATGTGCTCCCTCTTTATTTACAACCATGGAGGAATGCTATTGTCGATAACAAAAATAGGCCACATCGAGTAAATAGATCTCTTCTCTGCAAATGGATTAACATCATCTGCTGCTAAATAAATCCTAACATTACGAGGTTCTTCTTTAAAATGTGGCCATTTTCCCTCCATATCTATGAATGCAGAACCATATGCAGGCATTCGAAGAATGACATCTTGACTTATATTATGTGCATGCTAATCCATAAAGTGTGCTATGTTTTTGCACCTTAACGATAATTGAAAAAATCGAATACTAGGGATATAACGAAGAACCTTGCGAGGAACCTTTTTTGTTACTTGATATGTTCGATATCTACTGATATGACATTTTGGACATTCTGTTTCAAATTAATGTTGTTTATAATATTTAATATGGTCATTGGGGCATGCATCGATTACTTCATACCACATTCCAATTTATTTCATGATGACAGATAAATCTCGATATGTACGAGGTAAAATATTTGATGGTGGTTACAAAAATTCAGCTATCAAGTTATGGCAAATTAAAGTAAAAAATTGGTTAAAATAATATATAAGTAATATTAATGAAAAATGTTTCATCCATATTAATTTTACTTATGAATTAACAATAAAATTATTAGAGGAACACATATAAACTTTATCACGTTCATATATATGTGATGGAATATATTGCATACCTTAACATCTGTGTGACTGATGTGTTTGAAATATCATTCATAACCTTCAAGTTCATTATCAACAATATAGCAGAGAAAATATTTGTGTTGGATCCTTCATAAAGGGGTTTGTATGCCTTCTCAAGAAGAGATAAATCATGAACATCATCAAAGTTATCATTTTCATGATCATGATCATGATCATCATCCATTCTAACATTGAATGCCTCATGGATCAATGTATTTGTACTATGATCATCTTCAACTATGTTATCAGTATGATCATCTTCCTCAACATCATCATTAACTTGTTATTCATTATTCATTACTGCATGTTCCATCGGTGCTTGTGCTGAAATAACATTCTTTGGGAGATATGACGTAGGAGGTATTTCCTTTATAACTACATGAAACCATTAAGATATATTAGTTAATATAAGAAATATTAAAATGATACATACATTTACAGAAATGATCAATATAAACACATATATAATGGAAAACTTACCAATGGACGATAGTCATGTCCTCCCTCAGTATGTCCATATTCCCGACAATGTCTTTTGGGTGTTCTGATATTTATTCATCTCCTTTTAAAGCCCCTGCATTAACTACATGGACAATAGCATTTCCCATCACCCTTTCTTTTTAGTTCATCCCACAATCTAGTAAGCAATTAACGATTTTGATCATGTGGACCAAGAATATTGTTATGTTTTGATATTTTCTGATGCCATGCTTGACTGATGATTATCGATATTAAAAAATCAAGCTCCACACTTCATTATTTTTAATCACAGTAACAATTGAAATAATTGTGGATTTTTGTACGTAAAACGGTCTGTGTGAAGATTATAAATTCTGCAAACCATCGCTTATATATAAAGCATGTTGGAATATCCATAATATATAGTTTCTAAAAAATAATTTGTAGTCGGATATCCGACGTCAGTAACAAGTTACCGTTGTAATCTAGTCGTCAGATTTTCGACTACAGAAGTCAACAAATCTGACTACTTAAGTCGGATATTCAACGGTCGTTAGAAATTCGATGAAAATTGAGGTAAATTTAAAATAAAATCGTAATTACAAAGGTGAAATATGATGGCATGGTCAATTTCATTGGATTGAATAATATTTTCTTGTTGGATTTCAGGTTCAAATCTTATTGTGATATTATTATAAAAAATTGGGGTGAATACTACAATTTGTTACTACACTAGTAGTTGGAGGAAACTACAAGACATGAATCTTAAAAAGACACTCAAATCCAACATAAAAGGAATATGATTCTAATTCCAACCACAAATACTTGAGAAGAAAGTATAAGTGTACAAATATTATTGAAGAATTGGATAGAGAGAAGTTTCTTTTATTGGGAGGATGAAACTTGATGTTAGAAAATAGAATTGCAAAGCAATAACAATAAAACAAGATGCAAATATAAAACACATAAAACAATACAATAGAGACATCAATATAATTTGGTTCACCCAAGATGGGCTACATCCACACAAAAATTTCCATCCCTTTTTATTATACCGTCTAGAAAAATGAAGGGATACAACCTGCACCACATCCATTGCACTTCCTCTTCAGTCTCTCATAGTATTTCTCACACAATTACAAATATCATTTTTCATAATACTACCATACATAGCCTATTAATTTGTCACAGTGGTCCAGGAACTGAAAACACAGTCTCACAAAGAATTCAGACAAATATGCATAAAATTGGCAAAATGGTGATGCAATGGGAGTAGCATCTCTGTATAATCAATGAATAATGAATAATACAATACAATAATCATGCAAGATGCATGAATGCCAAGACAATTCGAATTCCCAAGGAGGTCATTCGAATTGAATGAATGGGTGTAGCTTAACTGACTGTAAGCCACAGTAAACACACTAGTTAACCAACTGATCAAGTGCCGATTGACTCAACTGAGTCCTAACCGAAGTCGGAGTGCAATGAATGACTAAGTCTAACTTAAAGAAGCTCAGACACATGTCACTGCATGCCAACCAATAAGTGGTAGCGCATCAATAACTCCAATGAACCCCGATGAGGTTAACTGAAGTCAAACTGGTCATCAGAAGTGGTTGTAGGTGCCTGTGTTAGCTCCAGTTTTAAATAATCATTAAAAATAATTAAATAATGAATGGAGGTGCCTTCACCACTTAACTTAACTGATTGTAACCATCAGTTATCAATTAGGTGCATTTATGACACTCAGATCACTCCCGGAGTGCTCTAGTTGGCCTCCCCAAATGAAGGAGAAGGCTTAGTTGGCCTCCTTGACTGAAGGTAGGCATGGGTGTGCTCATGTTGATGTCATATAGTGCTCCTCTAATGTCAATTAAGTCAATAAAACTTATTATAGCGGTTTAACAAGGCCAAATTGACCAAATTAAGTGTGCATGGTGGGTAAACGTCTCCAACATCCCCCCTTAAGCTATACTTAGGAGAAGTAGAAACATAAAGTGCATGAAATGCTAGGGCCCCAGAAACAAAGGCCACTGGTCACCCTGTACAATAAAGTAATTGCTTAATATAACCAAGGAAACGGGAAAAACCTCATGGGAAAAATACCCCCCCTCAAACTAAGTAGTAAATCAAGAATTTTTGGTTCTTCTATGCAACAACATCCTAAGACTGTGAATGTGAAACTATGAATCTAGACTAAATGAATATGTCTGGGGAAATATTCCTCTTTTGAATAAGAAGAATGTTCTCAAATAAATCAGGAACATAGACAACTGCAGGACGAAAATTGGACCCATGTAGAGCAACTGAAGTCAACTAATAAGAGAGAAAATGTGCTTGAGGATTCGAACCATGTGTGGAACACTCAAGAAACTGATATGTTGCAGACTTGAACATCAAACCATGAGTGGTAAAATCAGCCCCAATTCTTAGGAGCAAGTGTCCAAGCGGATGCAGAATGTCTTCCTCTTTACTAGTTCTGTGAGGAGATGAGCATGTGACCAAAGGTAGAGAAGCCATGGGACTGTGGAGAGCAAATGATTGAGATCCATAATCTGATATAGCTTCAGAAATAGCTAATTATTCACAAAATTAAATATCAGCAACCTCATAAGAGGAAACTAACACCAAATCCCCATCAACAGTTTTGAAGAGAAAGTGCGGTTCTTGATTTTTCACACCGGGATTGGTGAGAGAAGCTACAAGCATGACTGAAGGCTCTTGGATTTTAAAATATGAACCAAATAATATTAGATCAGAAATTAAATTATATCTAAATAGGTTCACAACAGATCCAAACTGTGAAATGAAATCAAATCCCCAGTAGCAGTTTTGTAAGAGACTTGCGGTACTTGTTTCTTCTCAAAATTGATGAGAACAGCTACAAGCGGTATTGAAAGATTATGAAACTGAAATTCTGAACCAAGAAATATGAGATCAGATATAAATAATATCATATCAGATCCAATAAGGTTCATATTAGATCCAAAGAAATGGTCAACTGAGACGGTGGATGCACAACTTTCTTCTTCTTCAAAATTCTGAATTTTGGTGCATGCAATCCTGTGGGAATTTGCTGGAAGATATAGATCATGGGGAGCGAATTGATCACTCTTGTAATATGATATTTTTTCAAAAATATCCAAGTTATTACATATTTTCACACCAGCAGCAATAGTAGAGGGAGAAAAATCAAATTTCTCTTCACTTTCGGAAGCAATTACTGGCAAATTTTGCACAGAATTCAAAGGAAAATCATTGGTGAATGTTTGCATGGAAGTGTAGTAGTGTTTTTATTCAATATCAGAGATTCAAATGTCTTGTTCTATTTCATCCATATGAGGAGATGAAATATCAGAGATCTCACAAATTTTCGGAGCACCAGGAGAAGGAGTTGTTGCAAGGAGACTTTCTTCAATTCAAATTGACTGTGTAGAAGATTCTGCTTCTTCTTCATCTTGAACAACTTCATCAGAGAGAGTAGAGGCCAATACTTGTAAGTAAATAAATCTTGTGGTTCTGTATGTGATCTCCAAAGTGATATTATGATCCTCATTGTGCTTGCCAAAGGTTCTGTCCAATTTTGTCCAGATATCCTTTGGGTATTCAGCAGAACCAATAAGGTAGCGCAAGCTAGGAGAAAGGCCCAGACATATTGCTCCAAAAGCTCTATCACTGTCATTTAGCCAATCATTTCTCATTCTCATAAGACTCTTTTCCAAGTCCAATAGACACCTCATCTCTTCAGAGATGCAATCATCTTCAAATTCCATTCTGAATAGCTTGTGAATGGGGTGAGAAGAGGGACTAATGAGTCCATTCGAAGTTGTACCTATTAAAACATATAAATCACAACAAAAGGGGCACCGTAAGGTCATACAGCTTGCAAATTTTAGGCTTTCATCACACCCAGCATAATTGATCAAGCAAGCTTGATCAACAATTTATTTACTTGGGGTATTAAGTGGTAAGCCTTCGCTTCTAGTGCGGTGCTGGAATTTTGAGCTTTTGCTCAAATTTTCATGCAAGATATGTCAAAAACCATGTTTTGAGAGATATGAATTTTGTCCCACTGTGAGCTTTGATACCATATTAATTTGTCATAGTGGTCTAGGAACTGAAAACACAGTCTCACAAAGAATTTAGACAAATATGCATAAAATTGGCAAAATGGTGCTGCAATGGGAGTAGCAGCTCTGTATAATCAATGAATAGTGAATAATACAATACAATGATCATTCAAGGTGCACAAATGCCAAGAAAATTCGAATTCCCAAGGAGGTCATTCGAATTGAATGAATGGGTGTAGCTTAACTGACTGTAAGCCACAATAAACACACTAGTTAAGCAACTGATCAAGTGTCGATTGAATCAACTGAATCCTAACTGAAGTCAGAGTGCAATGAATGACTGAGTCTAACTTAAAGTAGCTCAAACACATGTCACTGCATGCCAACCAACAAGTGGTAGCATATCAATAATTCCAATGAACCCTGATGAGGTTAACTGAAGTCAAACTGGTCATCAGAAGTGGTTGTAGGTGCTTGTGTTAGCTCCAGTTCTAAATAATCATTAAAAATAATTAAATAATGAATGGAGGCACCTTCACCACTTAACTTAACTAATTGTAACCATCAGTTATCAATTAGGTGCATTTATGACACTCAGATCACCCCCGGAGTGCTCTAGTTGGCCTCCCCAAATGAAGGAGAAGGCTTAGTTGGCCTCCTTGATTGAAGGTAGGCATGGGTGTTCTCATGCTGATGTCATATAGTGCTCCTTTGATGTCAATTAAGTCAATAAAACTTAGGATAGTGGTTTAACAAGTCCAAATTGACCAAATTAAGTGTGCATGGTGGGTAAATGTCTCCAACATAGCCATATTATAATGAATTCCTTTTATAGAGGAATTTCCATGGGAAAATACCACAAGCTACCCAAAACCATGGGCTCACAAATCACCCATTGTTAATGAAGTCATGGCTATGAAATTCCAACATTTTACAAGGCATAATTTCAAAAATTATGAAACTAGTACCCCCTGTTGGACCCCCCATGGTGACTATAGTTGGGGTTCAATCCCCCCACAGCCCCCCCATCATGGTATTGGGATCCAAACTTGGCTGAAACACAAACTCTAAATAAGGAGGATCAGGCTTCATAACCAACACTTACAACATCAACAGTCCATTTTGGTCATCGTCTTCTTCGCATTGAACACATTTTAGGTGGTCTAATCCCCATGTAGTGGGGTAGTGGGTATGAAGGAGCCATGGAGTTGTTGACTTTTGAAAACTTGTTGAGTCAAAATAAACAAATTTATAGATTTGAATAATTAGGGGGCGGAGAAGTTTTCCATTGTTTAGTAATGTTGTATAACAGATTGAAGTGTGGATGGAACTTATTGTTTTTTCATGAAGAAGTGTATTCTCATGGGTTGGATGTGACAATTGGAATTATTTCCCAACTAGTTCAATGCATGAGAGGTATCTATGTACAAAATCATGGTAGATTGGCCAAAGTAATGAAGCAACAATAGTTTTGGAGAAGTGAAACATCAGACAATTATGCATCCTTCTTAGTAAAGTAAGAGTTGTAGCAATAACAGTAGACAATTACAACAATAGTTGAGTTGTAATAGAAATATTAGGCAACCGTGACTGTCACATGCCCCAATTTTGCAAAAACAATTTTATATTATTTTAGGAACATTATGTTAAATTTTATGCTAAGTTGTAATGGATGACCAGTGGGGTCAAGGATATTTATTGTAAATTCAGAATATTTTATTATAAATAAATAAATGAGGAGACAACAGCTTAGGAGAGTTGTTAAAAGAGTGTTTACTGGTCAAATTGGTGGAGGAGACTGGGTGGAGAGCAAACTGACACGTGGCAACATCCTCAAACCACTTACAACTATTGCAGGTGGCAACCTCCCTACATTTGTGGTCATGATTCCCCAAGAAAGTGGAATCAGAGCAGGTGGCTCAATTAATGAAAACTGACCTAGAAGACCTAGGCATCTCTATAAAATTTCCCATTGAAGAGAGCCGAGGCTGCTCATTCTAGAGAAATGATCATTTAGGGTGAATGAATTTACTTTAGAGAAATTCAAGGGAGGGGAAATTTGGAAAGTGTTTGAGGGGATAACTGTTGAGATTGATCTAGTTGCAGTTTTTAAACTGAAGATCATACTGCTGAGAGCAGAGTGTTTTACTGAGGTATTGAACTAGTCAGGTGACAGAGGGTTCTACAGTTGCATTTTCCACCCAGTTCTCAACCAAGAAGACTAGGAACAGGCTCAGGGGTCTTGAGAAAGCGTTGTTTGAGCGCTCTCCAGGAGATTGGTAGGGAGGAATGGCCTCCTCAAGCTGTTATCATCTTGTCCTCAACAGGTTCTATGTTATTTTATTTTACTGTCTTAGTTAAATAAATCTTAGTTTATCTGCTATATGAATGTTAAAAGTTAAGAGTTTGTGAAATGTTAGATTTAGTATTCTTATGAGATTGTTATAGAAATGAAAATGGTTTAGGGAATAATGAAATAGAAAGAAATTAAATTTCTAAGCTGTGTTTTTCCACACCTGGAAACCAGGTTGTACTCTAGCACAGTTAGAATGCTTTAAATAAATGAAATAATTCGTAAGAGAATGGAGTAAATTTTATTTCAGTTTTTAAAATGCAATGAAAAAGCAGTGTTATGGTTTGTTTATTTATACTATTTTACTTAGTCTAAATAAATGAAAATGCAGGTAAAAGAAATAGTAAATTACACTAGTATTACAGTAATAGTATACAGATAGGAAATACAAGTTTATAGGAGATAATAACTAATCTTCAAGAAAGTATATAAACAAGTTAATAACTAAACAATTTATTCTTTTAAAATATTAACTTAATCTTAACTATTAATTAATAATAACCATATTAGGTTTGATTTATAAACCCTTCATTTATGTAAAATAAACAGAGTTCTAGAGTTAACATTATTTTCTCTACAGAGCTCCAAATAATTATAATTTACAGAGTAGTAAATAACAATGAACATATATATAAATAATAAACGAAATAAACTAAGAATTACATATATAGGTGTTTTTTTTTAAAAAACAAAAAAAACAAACAGGTTTATAACCTGTGAAAAACCTAAGGGTCGAAACCCCTTCGACTAATATATTCAAATATAAATTAACCTGTAATAAGTTACAACCAGTTACATTGTTAATTGTGAAACAAATTTAACAAGAAGGCTACAATCTATGCATTAGACTGACCATAGTCTTTTCCTGAAAGTAAAATACATTTTATAAATCTTTTAAATGGAGAAATAAACACATTATTTACAGGTGTTGGGGCGTGCACCTCAACGGTCCTTAATATGGGTAACTCCGCGAGTTTTGACTCAAAATAGTCTTAGGGGTGTCGGGGGTTGAGTCAAAGTCCACTATTGTAATAAACCCGCGGCTTAAGACCAGGGTTTAGGGTTTTGGGTGCCCATGGTTTGAATCCATGTTTTTGTAAATAGTGCGATATAAATAGGCACTTGAGTAAATAAGAGAGGTTAGGATTTTTGATGTAAAGAAAGAAAGGCGAAGCTAAGGCTGATTATGTAAGGAAAGGTTAAGTCCCAGCTGTGTGCGTGGACGACCTCTGCAGCTGTGTGCGCAGGGGGTTTTGTTTGTAAGAAGATTAAGGAAAGATCTGCAGCTGTGTTCACAGAGGCCTGCTGCTGTGTGCACGGCTTTTATGGACTGAAGGGATCTGCAGCTGAGTGCGCAGATCAAACTGTGGTTTTGTAGCAAGTTGAATAAAACACAGTTTGTGGACGTAACCCCTACACTGGGGGTGAACCACGTTATATACGGTGTTGTGGTTTCTTGTGTTGTTTCTCTTTCTGTTGTCTTTTATGCATTAATAACTGTAGACATTTGATAACTTAGATCACTGCTAATAACAAGCTTCGCTGTGAATTCCTTGTAGTGGGTTAAGCAAGTCACGGTTGTTTATCTATCTGCGAAGTTGTATATGAGTGAATGAAAAAGCCGTGTAATTGTTGATTAATAAGTTTAACAAAGGCTAAGGTACAGTAATATCCCTCTCTGGTTGCAGAAACCTGATTCTACGGCACCCCATAGCTGTTTCGAGTGAGACTGCAACCTGCGCGCAGGTTGTTGCCGAAAGGGCCAACACTGTGGGTCTTTTGTTGGTGCGACATAAAAGGATTAAACCCGGGTCTTCCCTATTGCCCAACAAATTGGTTCCGTTGCCGGTTGAACTCAGTATCTGCTCAAGAGGGGTTTACGTCGTACCTCGAGGGCTATGTTCTGGAGGCCCTCTGCGAAGGAAATCAGGGATTGGCTTGCTGAGACTTATCTGAAATTTGCTGAGAAAGAGAATACAAATCCGCGTTGTAGCGCACGTGACTTTTTACAAAGGTATGTTTTTTGTGATGCTTATGAAATTTTCTTTGGTAGTATCCACATAGAGTTGCACCAGTGGTTGTCTAGGTTAACAGAGAGAAGGACGAACTTCCAAGATCGTCGGGTTCCCACGTGGACCCCCACAAGGGTCAATCTTGTGCAACACGTAAACAATGAGGTATCCCGCGCTGTTGATTTCTGGACGACGCGAACATTGGAATCCTTCGTGACAGAGTTTGCCATTGACACAAGTACCTCCTTCAGCGAAGCTGAACGATAGTTCTTCAAAGGCCCCCGTGGTAAGTTTTTGAATTCATTAAGCTTGAGGATTAAAATACTATTGGCTGAAAAGGGTATATTGTTGTTTGAATCAGACTGCTAGCTTAGTAGTACTAACATATGTTTGCAAGTGATAATACCTTCGACGAGCAAAGTGGTTTGCTGCGAAGTGGGAAAAGGTACAAAAGAGATTTTGACTCCTATTCCTTAGATCAGGCTACCGCGTCTTCCCCTGTAAATCCTGAAGAGTCAGACTCTGAAGAAAACCCTTCGGTTGGAAACCCTCCGGTCACCCTGCAGCGAACCCCTGTTACCCTTGAAATTCCATCGCAGTCTAACAATCAACCCAGTCCACATATTTCGGCCACAGGTCAATCTGCCCCCGTAAACCCCCCCCCATCGACATCCGGTCCCCCTCCAAACCCTCCTAGAACGCCCATGACCCACCTAGTTGATGACATTAAGCTCCCTATCTTCAAAGGCACGGGATCAGAGGACCCATAATAGTTCTGGTTTTTATGTGAAGCAGTATGGAATGCGAAGAAAATTATAGACCCAGATGTGAGAGCCGCGCAACTCATTACTTCTTTCCGAGACCGAGCTTTGACCTGGTTCATGAAATTCTCCAGTACTCAGAGCCCTACGTTAGATGAGATTAAGGCAGCCATAACCAAAGAATTTAAGAAGCCTAAATCAGAATCGCAGAGCATCACTGAACTCAAAGAGATTCAACAGCGGCACGACGAATCAGTGTGGGACTTTGACCGGAGATTCAAAGTTCTACTGGACCAAGTCAACTTTACCATTAGTCCTGCGCAGCACAAGGAATGGTTTATTGCAGCCTTATTACCACATATCAGAACTCCCCTCATGCAACAGAAGGTTGCTGACCAGCAAGAGGCTTTGGAAATTGCAATGAAGCTAGAGACTGCCCCCGTCGGAAATGATTCTGGTATTGCTCAAATGCAAGCGCAGCTAGCAGTGATGGCCCTGGAACTTCACGAGATGAAGAAGGGAACACCCGACCATGAAGCGGTTTGGTGTACGCAATGTCGGACTGAGGGTCATGACAAGGAACGGTGCCCTCTGGTAAGCCAGTACCTGCATACAGGTGCGCCGAACCCATTTCCACCACAAGTACTATATTGTGAGCTCTGCAGAACGACAGGTCAGCACCGCCCCGAGAACTGTTACCTGCTGCAAAGGTATGGACAAGGACCTAAGAACCCCTACTGTAATTTCTGCAAGTCTGTAGGTCATAATGAGGATGAGTGCCGCACCTATGACGCCTACCGGGTGCACAATGACGGCCCAAGTAATGATAGCTACGGTTACCAGGGGGGTGCCTCCAGTAGAGGTTCTTCTGGAGGCCGTGGTGGCATGGCCGGAAGAGGCCGAGGCCAGTTGGTGTGTTACAATTGTAACCAAGTTGGGCATTTGGCTCGCGACTATCGGAACCCCACTACGACATGTCGGTACTGCCGCGCGGTAGATCATGTGATTGAGCAGTGCCCGCAGCTCATAGCTAAGATTCAGGAACGACAGAGTACCCCTACACAGAACATCCAGATGATTTCAATTGAACCCAAACCTACCGCAACCATCAATGTTGTCACATGGAGTGGAGCTATGACACACCCACAGAATACAAAAAAACAGCCGGCCGACGCTTGGGTTCGTAAGGCTCCGGCAAAAATCCCAGCATTTGATATCACACAAGAAAGAGAGACATTTATGGAAGTTAAGAAAGATTTTGCTGGCCCTAGCACATTCGTTGCACCTGCGCAACGATAGAAACTGTCTTCGCGGCCCTAGGAAGCCCCGTTGGATAACGTAAGTACCCTATCCTCCTTTTTACAGAGTTGCCTCAAGATTTTAAGAAATTAGGATGCTCTGACTGAGTTACAGAAAGTCATTGCTTCCTGCGGACCTTAGCAAAATTCTGGCCTGGACAAAACTGTTCATAGAGTCAGCAGAATCGGCCGGGAAATGAGATTGAATGCTCAGATAGGAGCATATGATATGACTGATGTTATCTTGGACTTAGGGTCCGATGTAAATGTGTTAACTAAACAAACCTGGGAACAAATGGGAAAACCCACCCTCGCCTGGTCCCCTATCCAGTTGAGGCTAGCCAACCAGCAAAGGATTGTGCCTCTAGGAAGATTCCTGAGTGTCCAAATAGATCTTGCCGGGGTCAGCACTGTCGTGGACTTCGAAGTAATTGAGATCATTGATGACAGCAATCCCTACCCCGCCTTGTTAGGAATTGAATGGGCAATGGAAAATGCTACAGTTATTAACCTAAAGAAGCGACAGATGATATTCGAAGGGAAAGACTTGAGAGTCACCCTACCCCTGGATCCCTCACAAGGGGAACGGTACATAGAACCACTCCGACCAGAGGATCAGACTGATGTGGCGCCCATATACACTATCACCGCACAGGAAGAAGGTTATGAGGATCCTCCTACCGCAGGTTGGGAGTCTGGTAGCTCCTGTATGATGGAATCTGAAGATGACTTAGAGAGCTGGAAGAACCGCTTACATGAGCCCCATGGGTGTAGCCGTGCCCGGACTACCAAGTCCCTCAGATGGCTCAATTCACAACCCAACCCTTTCCCTATTTTTGATGGCTTGACCGATCCTGACCCGTTCATCGCACAGGTCTCCGGCTTGATACCTGAGTCACAGAAACTGGTAGCTCTGGACTCCGCATTTCGAGCCACGGCAGCCAGGTGGTGGAAGGCCCATAAGAAACATATCCTTAGCTGGGAAGTTTGTCAGAAGCTCCTGTACCTGCGATATAAGGGCCCGACAGAGGAGCTGCAAAGCAAGTTTGATGGAAATTCTAGTCCCCAGGAACATTTGGAAAAATGCTATGAGGCATGGAAGTATGTCCCTCGAAATGAATGGGTACATAGATTTGTGCACACGCTAGAACCAATAGCAAAAAATTGGTACATGGAGGCTGAGCTCCGCCAAGACACTGTAAGTTGGGACTGTCTTGTTCATAATTTTATGCATACTTTCTCTACTAATGATGTCTATCCAGCACTAGATGCAGCTATCAGGATAATTCATACTAAGGTATTTGATGACCAAGAAGTACCAGAACATCTACCTGATTGGCCCACACAAGAAGCTCACGCAGTCGAATGTTATAACTTCGCAGCTGACGAAGATGACGACCCGTGCAACATCGCTATCCCTGAGTCAGAAGGATGTTGCGACGTGCATGGACCAGCAGTCGAAGCCCCGGAAGTAACTCAGCCTCTGAAGACATGCATAGTTAACATTGGATCCGAAGAACAGCCTAAGCTTGCTACAATCGGCGACTATTGGGATGATGAAATGGTCAGCAAGGTAACCGAACTTCTCCACGAGTACCAAGATCTCTTTCCAACAAAGTTTTTCGAAATGAAGGGTATACTGGGTGATATTGGCGTAATGAAGATCCCTTTGAAACCCGATGCAAAACCTGTGAAACAACGTCCTTATAGATTGAATCCGAAGTATAAAGAAAAGGTTAAAGTGGAGTTGGATAAGATGCTCGCCGCAGGAATAATTGAGCTTGTTGAGGAATCTGAGTGGGTCAGTCCTATGGTAGTCCAGGAGAAAAAAACTAAGGGTGAAATCTGAATATGTGTAGACCTACGAAAACTCAATGATTCCTGCCTGCATGATCCTTTTCCCACCCCCTTTACAGACGAAGTGCTCGACAATGTCGGGGGTCAAGAAGTGTACTCCTTTACAGATGGTTTTTCTGGCTACCATAAGATCCAAATTGCTCCAGAGGACCGACATAAGACAACATTTGCTACCGAAATGGGATCCTTCCAGTATACTGTCATGCCCTTTGGGTTAAAGAATGCACCTACTATATTTTCTAGAGTCGTCATCTCCACGTTCAAGGAATACATACATAAATTCCTAGAAGTTTACTTTGATGATTGGACCATTTTTGGGCTAGTAAAAGACCATATAACCAGTTTGAGGCTTATCTTGAACAAGTGTAGACAGCACCAGATTTCCCTGAATCTAAAAAAGTGTATCTTTTGTGCACCTTTTGGAATCCTGCTTGGTCAAGTTGTATGTAAGCAGGGATTAATGATGGATCCTGCGAAGATCGCTATCATTGTGAACCTGCCACCCCCGAAGTCCGTCAAACAACTTCGCACGACGCTGGGTCACATCGGCTAATACAGGAAATTCATCCAAGGCTATGCTCAGATTACCGCTCCATTGGAGAGGTAGCTGAAGAAAGATATCAAGTTCGAGTGGACACCGGAGTGTCAAGCAAGCTTAGATATTTTAAAGGAAAAAATGGTTACCGCCCCTATTCTAGTATTTCCTAACTGGAACAAAGAATTCCATGTGCATGTCGACGCATCCTCCATTGCTCTGGGTACTGTGCTAGCTCAGTCAGGAGTAGGTAATATCGATCACCCCATCTCTTTTGCAAGCAGAAAATTGTCCACAGCAGAGAAAAATTATACTACGAGAAAACGCGAAGGTCTCGCTATGGTGTATGCACTACAGAAGTTTCGACATAATCTGCTAGGATCTCATTTTAAGATGTTTACTGAGCATTTTGCTTTGAAGTATCTGGTTAACAAGCCTGTGCTAGGTGGAAGAATATGTCGGTGGTTGATCCTATTCCAAGAATATGATTTTGAGATCATCGTTAATCCTGGAAGACTTAACCTAGGACCTGACCACTTGTCGAGGCTCATCTCAGGCGAAGAACCTACCAATTTGGACGAAGGTCATCCTGATGCCCAACTATTTTCTATCCAAATGGTTGATGACTATTTTTAGGATATTGTTCAATACTTGTCTACAGGTTTTCCACCCCCCGAGATGACCACACAGCAGAAGAAGCAGTTGGTGGTTCGAGCAGCGGACTTCACCTTAATAGCGGGACAACTGTATAAAATGGGACCAGATGAAATACTGCGCAGATGCGTCTTAGAGCATGAACGGCCACTAATTTTGGCTAAAGCACACTCTGGCGCAGCAGGAGGTCATTATGCAGGGAAAGCCACCACACAGAAGATTTTGACAGCCGGCCTATGGTGGCCCACAGTTCATAAGGATGCAAGAGAATATTGCCACAGCTGCGATGTCTGTCAGAGGACAGGCAAACCATCTAGGCAAGATGAAATGCCCCTAGTTCCACAGGTAACCTTACAAGCTTTTGACAAATGGGCTATTGACTTTGTCGGCCCTATCAACCCCCCCGCGAAGAAGTCTGGAGCGCGATATATTATTACAGCTACCGACTACCCCACCCGTTGGGCTGAACCCCAACCAGTCAAGAACTGTAGCGCTGCTACAGCTGCGCAATTCATCTTCGATCACATCTTATCCAGGTTCGGGTGTCCTCGCGTCCTTATGAGTGATCAAGGATCACACTTCTTAAATAAAACTATTGCAGTGCTGACTGAAGAATTTCAAGTATACCATCAAAAAAGTACAACCTATCATCCACAAGCAAATGGGACTGTCGAAGCTTTTAATAAGATCCTTGAGCATGCTTTGACAAAGATTTGTAATGCTAACATAAATGATTGGGACCTTCGAATCCCAGCAGTGCTATGGGCTTACAGAACTACTTGCAAAAAGTTGACAGGCCATACACCTTTTCGACTGGTTTATGGGCAAGAAACCGTCATGCCCATGGAATACATTGTTCCCAGCCTCAGAATATTTGCTTTCACCGAGATGGATGACCCAACCATAATGACAGAGAGACTGAAACAGATATTAGAACTCGAAGAAGATAGATTTATTGCAGGTTTCCGGAAACAGGTGCAGAAAGCTCGAGAAAAAGCGTGGCATGACAGACACATCAAGAAGAAACAATTCCACCAGGGTGATCTTGTGCTCCTTTATGACAGCAAATTCATGAAGTTCCCAGGAAAGTTCAAGACACATTGGAAGGGACCATATATAGTACAAAAAGTTACTGATGGGGGCGCAGTACAGCTAGCTAAGTTAAATGGAGAATTTCTCCCTTCTATGATAAATGGGAGTCGTCTAAAAAAGTACAGGGACAGGCCAGGTACTCAGAATCGGAGGTAGCACCAAGAAAGAAAAGTCTACATACCCAGAACAGCTGAAATCGGGTACTGGACCATAAGAGAAGCTGCTCATAACACTAGGGAATGTCGCAGTCTAAAGGATCAAGTATGGAAAGTCGAAGGTTGGTCAGGGGTCACAGGGTCATACTGTGTCGAAGTGGAAGGTGGTCGTTGTGTCGTAGGTTCCAACTGTGTCGAAGCGTAGAATGTGATGGATGGGACAAAATGAAATTGGCGGCAGCGGCACGTGAGCTACTCTCAATACCTGTAATTATGAGATTTTGGGAAAATCTGAGGCCGGGTGTGACGAGATTCTTGGCATTCAAGCAGATTTGGTGTCATTAATACACTATGCTGACAGATTTTGTAACGGAATTCCATAAGTAAGCTACATTGGCTTGTGAAATTTTCCTCAAAGCACTTCTTGGAGTTTGCTTGATTGGAGCCATGTCAAACAATTGTGACGTCTAGGAGCTAGTATGAGAGTTCAGAGAGAGAGGTCTGCAGAACCTTTTGAGTAATCCGCCAGTACAGCCATATTCGACTTAGGTACATAGGTAGGCAGAAGTTTGCTCTAAATCAGGCGAAGGTAGGCACAAATTCGCTCTAACATGGAGCAACGAAGGCCATAAGACCTCACCAACCGACTTTGGGGAGCCCCGCCCTGAAATCTTCCGGCATAGCAGAACCGTGGCAGCTGTGTGTCTTATGCAGCATGACACGCAATTCCAGGGGACCCCAAGTTGTGGATGGTTAAGTGTCGCCAACCCGAGCAAAGGATGGGGTTGTAGATGGATCCGCAGGGCCCTGCTTAGCATAAATGTCAAAAAGGAAAAACGCAGGCAGCCGAAAACTAGCAGGAAGGACTCCAGGAACCAGCGCACAGTGTCTTCGCCAAGCAAATTTTACCACCATCCGAGTAGATAAGTGCCCCGAGACGGGACACTGGTGAGTCTTAGGGGCCTGTTGGGGCATGCACCTCAACGGTCCTTAAGATGGGTAACTCCGCGAGTTTTGAATCAAAATAGTCTTAGGGGTGTCGGGGGTTGAGTCAAAGTCCGCTATTGTAATAAACCCGCGGCTTAAGACCAGGGTTTAGGGTTTTGGGTGCCCATGGTTTGAATCCATGTTTTTGTAAATAGTGCGATATAAATAGACACTTGAGTAAATAAGAGAGGTTAGGCTTTTTGATGTAAATAAAGAAAGGTGAAGCTAAGGCTGATTATGTAAGGAAAGGTTAAGTCCCAGCTATGTGCGTGGATGACCTCTGTAGCTGTGTGCGCAGGGGGTTTTGTTTGTAAGAAGATTAAGGAAAGATCTGCAGTTGTGTGCGCAGAGGCCTGCTACTGTGTGCGTGGATTTTAAGGACTGAAGGAATCTGCAGCTGAGTGCGCAGATCAAACTGTGGTTTTGTAGCAAGTTGAATAAAACACAGTTTGTGGACGTAACCCCTACACTGGGGGTGAACCACGTTATATACGGTGTTGTGGTTTCTTGTGTTGTTTCTCTTTCTGTTGTCTTTTATGCATTAATAACTGTAGACATTTGATAACTTAGATCACTGCTAATAACAAGCTTCGCTGTGAATTCCTTGTAGTGGGTTAAGCAAGTCACGGTTGTTTATCTATCTGCGAAGTTGTATATGAGTGAATAACAAAGCCATGTAATTGTTATTTAATAAGTTTAATAAAGGCTAAGGTACAGTAATATCCCTCTCTAGTTGTAGAAACCTGATTCTGCGGCACCCCATAGCTGTTTCGGGTGAGACTGCAACCTGCGCGCAGGTTGTTGCCGAAAGGGCCAACACTGTGGGTCTTTTGTTGGTGCGACATAAAAGGATTAAACCCGGGTCTGCCCTATTTCCCAACAACAGGATAACAAAACCATAATTCACATCTAAGAGTAAAATGAGATAGAGCTCAAGATTAACGAATTCTTTCTTTATAAAAACCAAGTGTATCACATTATCAAGTCGTAAGGCTAAATCCTTAACCAAAAACCAAATACATATCACGGCTTAAGAGCCAGTATTACCCTGCGTAAACAACAAGGGTTTTTAAGTAAAACTAGAGTAACAACATACTAAAACATTTTAACCAACAAAGAAACAAAAACCAGGCTTCCAAGCCCTATATTTTTCCTTCTAATAACCCTCATCGTGTTGATGTAATTGTAACTTCGGAATGTATTCATCCGTTTTTCTTATGTATTGTAACCTGATATTTATTCTGGGATGTATTGTAATGTATTTGAGTCATTTCATACCCCGATGTTTATTCCGGAAATTTTCTATAATGAGAAAGTCATGTCAAGTCAATGTCAGTAACCCTCCTATTGGTCAAGGGTTAAAGTCCCCACAGTTGTGGGGCCCTTGGGTTATTAGACTATCCTAGTGAAGTCAACCCTAGGTTTGTCATTGTAATTCAGGGCAATAGTCCCTACCATTGTGTTACCCTCCTATTGGTCGAAGGAGGGAAAGTCCCCACAAGTGGTGGGGCACTAGGGTTATTAGACACTCCTAGAGATGTCGGATCTAGTAAGTAATTGTTAAGTGAGGATGACATGTTGGATTAGGTTCCAAGTGAACAGAAGAATATAAATAGAGAGTGAAAGCCTCTCTATTTATCATACTCATACACACACACTCACTCATTGGGGCACATGAGTGAGAGAGGAGAAGCTCTCTCAGTGTGAGAGAGGAGAAGCTCTCTCAGTGTGAGAGAGGAGAAGCTCTCTCAGCGTGAGAGAGAGAGAGACTGCTGCTATCGGGAGATCGTCTTATTGTTTTCCGGTTTTACCTTTGGTGCTGATTCTATCTCTGAGGAAGTTGCAGGTTTTTCTCCTTTATGGTTTCCCCGAGGAAAATTATTTATGTCTCTTGATTCTTGTGTTGTGCTTGTGTTTTATTGCTGTGCATGTTATTCTCTCAGTTAAAGATCCTAAGATCATAATGATAGCTTGAATGATAAAAATCTAACATGGTATCAGAGCTAAACTAAGAAGAAGACATTATGTAGCTACAAAATCTACGGCTTCTTACTTTTTTGGTTTCTCTCCACAATCCATCAGCAAAAGTATGCTAGGCTGACTCTCCATTGAAGGGCACATCTTTTTGTCGAAGTGGAATTCGATTCCGAGCATTTTTAGTTTTCGATGCGGAAATTAGGGCTTTATACAGAAGAGGAATTTTTGAGTGAGCCCAGAATATGATTGTTCTCCTCATCAAAATCAAAGTTTAGAGACTTGGATCAATATTTTTGGTTGGGTGAAACTCCAGGAAAGTACAACCCTAGTTTGACCCCGAGCTAGAAAAATGCTAAATACTAAAACTGCTAAGTTTTTGTACATTCACTATATCCTAAAATTGGAGAATTCTCAGGAGCTGAAAATTGTAGGAGCCGAAGATAAAATCGTTATGAACGCTGTGTCCAAAATTCCGCCTTATATTCACTATATTCTGGGAGATATGATCCCTCCAAGTTAGGGTTCCATCCTCTTCTAGAATTCATCCCTAAATAGGACACCTGGGGAGAACTGCAATATCTTGGGATACAGAGGTCTAAATGGAATTCCTGAAGAATTTCCAGAAAGGGAACGGATTTTAATTTCTATGGTCCGAATTTCAGCCTCAGAAGATGATCCAATGACACATGGAAGTCCGTACAATTTCGCTGTTCTGAACATTCCTGTAACAGGTCACCGTGTGAAAAGGATCATAAATCCCAATTGGTGAAACCAATTCTGATGAAACCTATGGTGTTGGATCAGGGACATGTGAGGTTACCTCAGTACAAAATTTCAGACATAGACGATTTTTAAATTTTGGATATATCATAGAAACAGTAACAGGAATTTCTGTAGAAGAAATTGGAAAACTAGGGCTTCCTGTTCCCGGAGCTTCCCTCCACTGTTTTCAGAAAAGGAGTACATTGGACAGCCCCATTTTAAGGGATATATCTGTCTATCCAATTAGATATGAAAGATTCCAAGTTTTGAAAATTAGAGGTTCTGTGACAAACCCTAGATCAGCCAGCTCCGGAACTAGGATGGACACCTCAAATCGGTAAGATCTATTCTTTTGCTATTTTCATTTGAGGTTCTCATTTCAAAATGATCTATCACATCAGCTTGATGATAAGCTTGGTGAAGTTGACAAATTCCAAGCATGGAATTATATGATCTCTCTGAATAAAATGAATTAGACACCTACATGAGTAGAGAGGTTCCAGTTCCAGAAGGAGATGAGGCTAGAAGCCTTACACAAGAAGAACTTGGTCAAGCCCAAGAAGATCATGGTTGATTCAGTCATGGATCAACTTGTACCACAAGTGTCTTCCCTAAAGACACCGATGATGTTTTATTCCTTGACCAAGCTATTTAAAGGAAAGAACATAAATCAGAATATGACCTTAAGAAACCAGTTGAAGAATGTGAAGATCTAGAATGCAGAGCCCATGCAGTCCTAAGGGTCTCTCAATCCAAAGAACAACTTGAAGCGGTAAAAGAAGAAGTGAAGAATGTAGAAGTGGTGATGGACACCTTGAATGGCCTCCTAGGATCATGGGATTCATTCATTTGAGGAATGTGTGCCAGAAGGAAGTGATTACTTTTAGTAGACTCTGGGAAGAGAACTCACAAGAAGAAGAAGCTCGAGAAGTGAAGGTGGGAGCAACTGAAGATTAAGCTCTTACCATCCAAAGAAGATCCCTCAAGCGATGAGGAATATGAAGGAATCAAATCTTGAAGCACCTCTTATCCTCCTTAGCATTTGGATAAGAAATGATGCTATCATGAATGAAGGCGACGATGAAGCTGAAGGCTCAAGAATGAGTCTACCCACGAAACAAATAAATATAAGTATTCAATTGTCATTTCATGATATTGTTTTGTTATGCATTTGTTTATATTGAGTTGCTGTATTATGCATGATAAGATATTTGAATTAATGAAAGTATACTACTAATATGCATGTGATGGGTAAGTAGCTCATGGTGCTATACAACTCTCCATTGCTACTTATCTAGAATGAAACCTCTTTGTTGACATATTGGATTAGTGCACAATCTCATTGTTGTCCTGGTAGAGATGGAAGGCATCTAGAAAGTTTCCGTGAGATATGGATGGATGTTGTATTGGCTAAAATAGTTGCATGATCATATAGTTATGCATAAGAATTTTTCATTATGAATATACCTTATGAAATGTTTCTAACCATACAAATGCATTTGACTTGTAGGAAAGATCACATACATAATCGCCTACAATAAAAGAAGGATGAGACTTGTTCCGAAGAACAAGTGATGACAGTTCAAGATGAAGAATAATATGACGAATGCAGCGACATCATTGATGCAAAACCTTCAAGGTATGAAGAAGTAACCAAGAAGAAAGGGAAGACCAGTTCAAGAAGAATAATGTCTAGGATGCAGTATTGACACATGAAGAGAAGTTCGTAGTTCCATCATGCAGTAGATGGAAACATCGTGGTATACAAAGCAATATTCGTAGCACAAGGATTCTCACGAAAAGAAGGCCTAGACTACGAAGAGACATTTGCAGTCAATAAGAGTTGAAACACATATATGATGAGCTTGATGAAGATCTTAACCTTTGCTACAAGGTTGAAGATGCAAGTCTATACACTAGATGGTCACATAGAATATTAGTAGCATAGGAAGCTACTTGTCACTTCGGTACAGAATGTTTCAGTGCATAGAGTACAGAAGATAGAGGGAGTATGATGCTCCACTTCAGAGGGAGTGACTACAAAAGATCTAAGGTTTGACATGGTACGGTAGGATGGATAGATTACTGATGACTCTAGGCTTTACTGAGAGTAAAGTAGATTCCAACCTTTGCTTCAAGGTTGAGTGCGGAAGACCGGTGATGCTCCTGTTATGTGTCGATGCACTCCTTTCTAGGTATGGAGGTGTGGCAGAGTACAGATGGAATATTCCTTGGAAAAGGGAAGTATGCAGTAGAGATCCTGAAGAGGTTTTGGATGATGGACTACAAGGATATGGCCACACCTATGGCATCGAACCTGAAGCTCTTGAATGATGCTTCATCAGAGTCGGTTGATGCTACAATGTATCGTCAGATGATTAGGTCCTTGATGTACCTGACGAACACGAGACCATATATTTGCTTTGCTATGAACACCTTGAGCAAGTTCCTGACATATTCGAGACATGTTCACTTGATTACTGCAAAGCATGTTCTTAGGTACCTGAAGGGTACAGTTGATTATGGGATCAAGTACGATGCGAATCAAAAGATTAACCTAGAAGGTTATGTTGATTCAGATTGGGTAGGCAGTGCTATTGATAGGAAGAGCACCTCAGGGTGTTGCTTCAGTATGGGATCAGGTGTGAGCTCTTGGTTTAGCAGGAAGCAATCCTGTGTGGCACTAAGTACAGCTGAAGCAGAGTATGTCACAGCTTGTTTAGCTAGTTGTGAGGCAGTATGGCTGCGGAAGCTACTGTCTGATTTATTTGATATTCAGTTGGATGCTACTTGTATACATTGTGACAACCAGAGTTGCGTAAAATTGTCAGAGAATCCAGTGTTCCATGACAAGTCGAAGCATATCGAGATCAAGTACCACTATATCAGGGATATGGTGCAGAGGGGAGTAGTGAAGCATCAGTATGTTGTGATGGAGGCACAGATAGCTAATGTATTGACAAATCCATTGGCTAGGGTGAAGTTTGAGTACTTCAGGGAGAAGCTTGGTGTTCTCCAGATAGAGGTTTCCTCTAAGGGAAAGTGATGAGTTCCATATCCTTTCTGTCATGGTGAGAGGATTGGTTCCTTCCATGGTCAGATGTAAGGGCTGAGCCATTCTATCATGGTGAGAGGATTGCTTCCTTCCATGTCAGATATGCGTGCTGGCGATTCTGTCGAGTAGGAGAGATGTAAGGGCAATTGCCATTCTTTGAATGGAGCTACCTGGTGAGGTACCAAGGAAAATCAGTCTAGGACTGAGGGCCGTTCTGATATGACCGTGAGATGTTCTCTCACATGATCAGATATGAGTGCATGGCCATTTTGATGTGATAGAGGGATGTGTTCCCACTTGATCAGATCTAAGGGATGAGCCATTCTATCATGGCTAAAGGATTAGGTTCCTCCCATGTCAGATGTGAGTGCTGTCCATTCTGACTTGGTGTCGGATATAAGGGCTACCACCATTCTTTGAATGGAGCTACCTGGTGAGGTACCAGGAATCCCCAGTCTAGGACTGAGAGCCATTCTAATGTGACTGAGGGATGTGTTCCCACATGATCAGATGTAAGTGCAGTGGCCTTTCCACAGATGATAGTAGTTTGGGTTCCTATCATGCTGGTGGTTGTAAGTGCTGAGCCTTTCCACAGATGATAGTAGTTTGGGTTCCTATCATGCTGGTGGTTGTAAGTGCTGAGCCTTTTCACAGATGATAGTAGTTTGAGTTCCTATCATGCTGGTGGTTGTAAGTGCTGAGCCTTTTCACAGATGATAGTAGTTTGAGTTCCTATCATGCTGGTGATTGTAAGTGTTGTGCCTTTTCACAAATGGTAGTAGTTTGCGTTCCTACCATGCTGGTGATTGTAAGTGTTGTGCCTTTCCACAGATGGTACTAGTTTGAGTTCCTACCATGCTGGTGGATGTGAGTGCTGTGCCTTTCCACAGATGATAGTAGTTTGGGTTCCTATCATGCTGGTGATTGTAAGTGTTGAGCCTTTTCATAGATGATAGTAGTTTGAGTTCCTACCATGTTGGTGATTGTAAGTGATGTGCCTTTCCATAGATGGTAGTAGTTTGAGTTCCTACCATGCTGGTGGATGTGAGTGCTGTGCCTTTCCATAGATAATAGTAGTTTGGGTTCCTATCATGCTGGTGGTTGTAGGTGCTGAGCCTTTTCATAGATGATAGTAGTTTGAGTTCCTATCATGCTGGTGAATGTGAGTGATGGGCCTTTTTTATATGATTATAGGATTGGTTCCTACATGATCAGATGTGAGTGCTGGGCGTGCCTTTCTGACGAATAGGTCAGATGTAAGTGCTAGGTGGGCCATTCTGACTTAGTGTCAGATATAAGCGCTGAAGAAGACCTACATGGAGGCTAGGCTTATAACCAACATGAAAAGGGGCTGGCTCTGTAGAACTTCCTGTGATGAGAAGAATCATGAGATAGCACCCGTGATGATCCAGATCCAGTGAAGATGATCCAGCAGTGATGATCCAGATCCAGTGATGATGCCCAGTGACGATCCATATTGAGTAATGATCCAGATCTAGTGATGATGATCTAGATTGAGTGATGATCTAGATCCAGTGAATGATGATCAAGATCGAGTGATGATATATATTCAATGATGATGATATAGATCAAGTGATGATCCAGATCCAAATGAAGATGACTCACAGATGAAGATGATTTGAAGATGAAGATGACCTGAAGATGATGAAGACCTGACGATGACCCAAATGACACAAAGAAGAAGACTTGTGCTGATAAATTGTGTCGAGAGAATACCTTCTTAGTTAAGAGGGAGTGTTGATGTAATTGTAACTTCGGAATGTATTCATTCGTATTTCTTATGTATTGTAACCTAATGTTTATTTCAGGATGTATTGTAATGTATTTGAGTCATGTCATACCTCGATGTTTATTCCAGGAAGTTTCTATAATGAGAAAGTCATGTCAAGTCATTGTGGGTAACCCTGCGTTGTGAATTACAAACTTGTCATTTCCATGATAAAAAAAAACTATGCAATCGACTATAGAATAATTACATATTCATTTTTGAAACACAAAACTGTATCATTTGCAATCGGTGGTATTAAGGCTTGTTACAATTGTTAATAACGAATCTATGTTGTTGACTATAGAGTAAAGGTGTTTAAACCTTGACAATAAAACAACCACGAGGTTCGACCTTAGTATAAACATTTACAAATAATGATTTGCATGCTTAACTTGCCAACGACAGTTTTGATGGTTCTTATCATTATTTACAAAGTCAATTATATGAATGTTGGTGCTTGCTTGGTTCTAGCATAGTATAGGAATTTTATTTATAATGTTTCACTTGATGTTGACCTTAGGTTAGAGGTTTTTAGGTAGTAAAATCTACCATAGTAGTTATTATAAACTACAAATTATTATAGTGTGGCAACATTATAATAGTAATCTTACTATTGTGTAAACCATGCACAAGATTTATAAACTACAAAAATAACACTGATAATGTATTTACCTTTGATTCGACTTTATAGAAGTGGTGGTTAGGTAGTATTCCACCCTAAAATAATGTATCTAGTTACAAAGAACCAAACTTATAATATATCATTGAAATTACCAGGTAGTAAGGCTACCTAAGGATATAAGTAACAATTATTTTGATACATTATAAAAATGATGTGGTATTGTATATTGTTACAATAATACTTGCAATAAGGCAATAACTTAGGAGTCAAAGTTTATAACTTGATTTTTAGCAGCGCAAAAAGATTAGCACAATTACATAACAACAATAGGTTAATAATTTTCATGCCTAGTAAAGAAGAGACAAAGTAGAAATATGTAATCTATTGGTAATCCTTACCGTTGAGAATTATAGGAGTACATTCATGCATAAAAGACAGTACTTTTGAGCATAACATTAGCAGTATGAGCATGTTACAACAAAAGTAATGGTATGTCAAAGAACTTGAGCTCTAAGCTCACAGTAAGGATCCATTTATTTAACTAAGTATGTTAAGGATAACAATCTTATTGGCTAAACTTTGAACACGGTCTTAAAACCAAAACTATGGAAGAAAATTACTTTACCTCATCAGAGCTTTGCTTTTAAATAATCAGTTTATTTACTAGCATATTAACATGCAACATAAATACTTCTCGCTACCTTACAAATTAAACTCCTACTTGATCGATCGTTACCTGTTGAACCTGTAAGAACCAGCAGTCCATCTGCGTTAGCATAATGCTAAGTAAGCCCTGAGTTTTCAAAGATAGTTTTTTCACCTACTTGCCAAAAGTAAAATTATTAGTAAAGCTAAAAGCAATCTAGATGTAAGTCATTCTTATATAACTTATGAAAAGTAAAGTTGTATTAGTTATTGTATTTTTGAAACTAATTAATACCAAATGTTCAACTGTTTCATTTTCCGCTAATCGCTAGTAGTTAGTAAACTGCGTTTTCCAACATTTTATGTTACCTTAAAAATTTTAAATTTTTATGAAATTTTGGGGTTATGACATGTGGTATCAGAGCACAAGGTTCAAACACTAGGCCATGATGACGCTCAACTTGCTTATATGAAACAATGAATTTAAATCATTTTGCTGACGTTGTTTTCTTTTAATGTTATCAACTGAGAAATTTGTTTATGAGTTTAACAACAGGTATGGAAAGACTGGAGGAATATGTGGAAGAGGAATCTCCCTATACTGAACAAGAAAATTTACAAAGAGAACCTATACAAGAAGACATAACCACTAATTCCTCAGAACTTTTACAAACAATACAAGAATTAAAATGTGAAATGGAATCTATTAAAAAAGAAAATGAGAGGATTCTGAGAGCTCAGGAGGAGCTGAATCAGATCCTAATAGAAAGATTTCAAACTAAGGGTAGGGGTAAAAGAGATGATTCGGAAGATATAAGTTACCAACATAAGTATAAAAAACTAAGCAGATTAAAAATGAAAGTAGCTCATCTTCCGAAGTATTTGGTGAACAACGTAATTCTCATTATAGTAGTGAGAGTAGTGAGGATAACCACCATACTAGAAAAGGAAAATATAAACCTTATGAAGAAAATTCTAGAGAATTTAAGAATATCAAACCACCAAAATTTAATGGAGAAACTGAAAAGGGGGAGGAAGCAGAATCCTGGTTATCTGGAATGAAGAAGTACTTCAAGATTTATAACTATTCTAACCAATTAAAGGCTAGAATGGCCATCTATAATCTTTCAGGGAAAGTGGATATATGGTGGCAATATTTAAAGAGAGTGAAAGGAATAAGAGAGAAGAACATAAATTGGAGTACCTTCAAGAATTACTTCAAAAAGAAATTTTTATCTGAACAGTACTATGAAGAAAGGGCTAAAAAATTCTATGAGCTAAAACTAGGTACAATGACTATGAAAGATTTGAACAGTAAGTTTTTAAGTTTGCTTAGGTATGTGCCATACCTTATGGATGAAAAACTGAAGGTACATCGGTTTCTCAGCTATTTACCTTATCATATAAAGGATAGGATTGAGTATGAAAATCCAAAAACTATGGAAGAAGCTATGAGGAATGGCAATTTCTATTATGAATAGAATCGGAAAAAGGAGAGTATCGCCAAATGGAAGGCCAAAAAGAATAATAATTATTATCAAAAAAAGAAAGACTTTGTGGCCAATCAGAATTCTAAAAATAATGAGGCCATAAATTTTTCTAATAAGAATTTCCAAGGGAATAAGAATAATTGACAGAACAATCAGAACAATCAAAAGAATAAAGAGTCTGCTAATAATCATAGTAATTACACAAAGAACTTTGAACGAAAATAACCTATAAAGTGTTGGGAGTGCAATGGTCCACATTATGCCTCAGTCCGTCCTAATTGGAAAAATACTGTCAGTAATATCCATACAATACAGGAGGAGATGACTGTTGGATATTTAGCGAGGACTATGCCTAGGATCAATGTAGCTTTGGAGAATCGGAAAGCATACTATCAAACTTCCATGGTGGAAGTAGAAGGTAAGATAAACCAAACACCCATAGCTATTTTAATTGATCCAGGAGCTAGTTTAAGTTATATTTCACCTAATTTGGTAGAAAAATGTAAACTGCCTATTGAAAAGTTTGTAAGTTCTTGGTTGGTTTAGTTAGCTACTGGTGCAAAGAGGAAGGTAACTAGTTTTGTAAAGAATTGTGCAGTAATTATGGATCAATTTGAAACTTTTGTAAAGATTAATGTACTACCTTTGGGTTCTTACGACATACTAATCAGTATGGATTGGTTAGAGAAACATAGGGTGATTTTAAATTGCTATGACAAAACCTTTACTTGTATAAATAATGATGGAAAACCAATACGTGTAAAGGGAATTCCTAGAAAAACAACCATAAGGCAAATTTCTGCTCTGCAGCTTAAGAGCGCTGTTAGGAAAGGTTGTAAGGATTATGCAATAATGGCAACCAATGAGGAAAATTTAAACAACATCGATAAATTAAAATTGGAGGATATACTAGTTTTAAAAGAGTATGCAGATGTATTTCCGGAAGAAATTCCAAGACTGCCTCCGAAAAGGGAACTAGATTTTACCATTGAGCTGATACATGGTGCAGTACCCAACTCAAAGGCCCCTTATCGGATGAATATAATAGAACTTAATGAACTTAAGTTACAATTATAAGAACTTATTGATAAGAAATACATTCGACCCAGTGTGTCTCCCTGGGGGGAACCTGTCATTTTTGTTAAGAAAAAAGACGAGACTCTATGACTTTGCATAGATTATCGTTAGTTAAATAAGATGACTATTAAAAACAGATACCCATTACCTCGCATAGATGATCTGTTTGATTAACTACATGGAGCCACGGTGTTTTCAAAAATTGATTTACGGTCTGGATATCACCAAGTTATAATTAAAGATGAAGACATCTTTAAAACAACTTTTAGGACTTGATATGGACATTACGAGTTTGTCGTCATGCCATTCGGGCTTACTAACACTCCAGCTATTTTTATGTGTCTAATGAATAATGTAATGCATAAATATTTGGATAAATTTGTGGTCGTGTTTATCGACGACATATTAATCTATTGGAAATATGAAGAAGAGCATAAAGAACATTTAAAAATTGTCTTGCAAGAGTTGTGAGATCATCAACTCTTTGCAAAGTTTAGTAAATGTGACTTCTTTAAAGATAAAATCTAGTACTTAGGTCATGTGGTGAATAAGGAAGGAATTTCGGTGGATCCCGAAATGATAAAGGCGATTGAAGATTGGCCAGTTCCTAAAGATGTAACTGATGTTTGATCCTTCATGGGGATTACCGGTTATTACCGGAGGTTCATTGAAGGGTTTTCAAAAATCGCAAATCTGATAACCTCTTTGCAAAAAAAGGGAAAGAAATTTGATTGGAATCAGAAGTGCGAGGATAGTTTTAAAAAGTTAAAAACCTTATTAACCAGTGCACCTATTTTAAGAATAGCTGATCCAAATAAAGATTTTATAGTATGTACTGATGCTTGCAATGATGGTTTAGGCGGAGTATTGACTCAAGAAGGGCATGTTATTGCTTATGAGTCTCGAAAATTAAAAATTCATGAAAATAATTATGCAACCTATGACTTGGAATTAACTATTATCATACATGCTCTAAAGATGTGGCGTCATCATTTAATTGGAAGAAAATTTATTCTAATGACAGATAATAAGGGACTAAAATATTTGTTAGATCAACCTAACCTGAATGCTAGACAAGCTAGGTGGCTAGATTTTCTAAGTGAATATGATTTTGAAATTCAGCATATTAAAGGGAAAGAAAATAAAGTTGTTGATGCATTAAGTATAAATGCAAAATTGAACTTTACAGTAGTTATAAACACTTATACAACAGATCTGGAAGAACAGCTTAAAGCAGGGTTAGAACAAGATGAAATTTACCAAAAATTACAAGGAAAAGCAAAAGAAAAACCAATAGAAAGTCTAAGTACAGGGTACAGCTTGAATGAAAAAGGATTTTTACTGTATAAAGATAGAATGTATGTACCTAATGTACCTAAAGTTAAGTTATTAATTTTAGATGAAATCCATAAAACTCCTTACTCAGGCCATCCGGGTTATCAGAAGACTATAACTATGTTAAGAAAAGAATATTTTTGGCCAAACATGAAGACTGAACTGGCAGAATATATCACTAAATGTTTTGAATGTCAACAAGTAAAAAACTGAACATCAACATCCAGCTGTATTACTTCAGCCATTTCCCATTCCTAGCTGGAAATGGGAGATAATTAGTCTTGATTTCGTTACTGGACTGCCTAAAAATCAGAACTTAAATGATTCTATAATGGTAGTGGTTGACAAATTGAGTAAAGCAGTCCATTTTATACCTGTAAAAAGTACTTATAAAGATGCAAACATAGCTGATATATTTTTAAAGAAATTTTTTTGACTACATGGAATACCAAAAGTTATAATCTTAGATCGAGACCCTAAATTTACAGGTAACTTTTGGAGATCTCTGTTTAAAGGATTAAATACTACACTAAATTTTAGTACCTCGTTCCATCCTCAAACTAATGGACAGACTGAAACAATAAATCAAGTACTGGAAGATTTACTAAGAATGTATGTAAAGGATCAACCAGGTAAATGGGAAGATTATTTACACCTGGTAGAATTTGCTTACAATAATAATTATCAAGCTTTAGCCAGATTTAGTCCTTTCAAAATTTTGTATGGAAGAAAATGTAACACTCCTATCTCTTGGAGTAATTCGGTGGACAGGTTAGTATTAGGTCCTAAATTATTGAAAGAAATGGAAGAAAGTGTAAAGCAGGTACAAGGTAATTTGAAAATTGTGCAAGATCGACAGAAAAGTCAAGAAGACCTTAAAAGAACTTCAAAAGAGTTTCAGGTAGGTAAACATGTGTTCATCAAGGTGAGACCCAAAAAGATCTCTCTGAGGTTGGGTAGTTGTGCTAAACTAGCACCTCGTTATTATGGTCCTTTTGAAATACTGTCCAAGATTGGATAGGTAGCCTATCAGTTAGCATTACCACCAAATTTAAGAGTTCACAATGTTTTTTACATTTCTGTATTAAAGAAATATGTGTGTGATGCTACTCATGTTATTAACTGGAATGATGTACACGTGGATCCCAAAGGATATTTTCTGATGGAACCACATTGTATCCTCAAGCGGAGGGAGATCACACTTCAGAACTGCACCATTGGTTAAGTGGAGGTGCAATGGAATCACCTTAGTCCAGAGGAAGCCACCTGGGAATTAGAAATTCATATACGTGATGCATATCCAATTATGTTCCAGGGGAATTATGAGGATGAGGAATAAATAACATCGAGGATGATGTTATAAATTAAGGGGGTGTGTATGTCACATGCCCCAATTTTGCAAAAACAATTTTATATTATTTTAGGAACATTATGTTAAATTTTATGCTAAGTTGTAATGGATGACTAGTGGGTTCAAGGATATTTAATGTAAATTCAGAATATTTTATTTATAAATAAATAAATGAGGAGACAACAGCTTAGGAGAGCTGTTAAAAGAGTGTTTACTGGTCAAATTGGTGGAGGAGACTGGGTGGAGAGCAAACTGACATGTGGTAGCATCCTCAAACCACTTCCAACTATTGCAGGTGGAAACCTCCCTATATTTGTTGTCATGATTCCCCAAGAAAGTGGAATCAGAGTAGGTGGCTCAATTAATGAAAACTGACCTAGAATATCTAGGCATCTCTATAAAATTTTCCATTGAAGAGAGCTGAGGCTACTCATTCTAGAGAAGTGATCATTCAGGGTGAATGAATTTACTTCAAATAAATTCAATGGAGGGGAATTTGGAAAGTGTTTGAGGGGATAACTGCTGAGATTGATCTAGTTGCAGTTTTTAAACTGAAGATCATACCGCTGAGAGCAGATTGTTTTACTGAGGTATTGAACTAGTTAGGTGACAGAGGGTTCTACAGTTGCATTCTCCACCCAGTTCTCAACCAAGAAGACCAGGAATAGGCTTGGGGGTCCTAAGGAAGCGTTGTTTGAGCGCTCTCTAGGATATTGGTAGGGAGGAACGACCTCCTCAAGCTGTTGTCGTCTTGTCCTCAATAGGTTCTATGCTATTTTTATTTTACTGTCTTAGTTAAATAAATCTTAGTTTATCTGCTATATGAATGTTAAAAGTTCAGAGTTTGTGAAATGCTAGATTTAGTATTCTTATTAGATTGTTATAGAAATGAAAATGGTTTAGGGAATAATGAAATAGAAAGAAATTAAATTTTTAAGTTGTGTTTTTCCACACCTGGAAACCAGGTCGTACTCTAGCACAGTTAAAATGCTTTAAATAAATGAAATAATTCTTAAGAGAATGGAAATAGTAGATATGATTTTGTATCTGTAGGTAAACAGAGTAAATTTTATTTCATTGTTTAAAATGCAATGAAAAAGCAGTGTTATGGTTTGTTTATTTATACGTGTTTACTTAGTCTAACTAAATGAAAATGCAGGTAAAAGAAATAGTAAATTACACTAGTATTATAGAAATAGTATACAAATAGGAAATAAAAGTTTATAGGAGATAATAACTAATTTTCAAGAAAGTATATAAACAAGTTAATAACTAAACACTTTCTTCTTTTAAAATATTAACTTAGTCTTAACTATTACTTAATAAAAACCACATTAGGGTTTCATTTATAAACCCTTCATTTATGTAAAATAAATAGAGTTCTAGAGTTAACATTATTTTTTCTACAGAGCTCCAAATAATTATAATTTACAATGTAGTAAATAACAATGAACGTATATATAAATAATAAACGAAATAAACTAAGAATTACATATATAGGTGTTTTTTTAAAACAATTAAAAAAAACAAACAAGTTTATAACCTGTGAAAAACCTAAGGGTCGAAACCCCTTCGACTAATCTATTCAAATATAAATTAACCTGTAATAAGTTACAACCAGTTACATTGTTAACTGTGAAACAAATTTAACAAGACGGCTACAATCTATGCATTAGACTGACCATAGTATTTTCCTGAAAGTAAAATACATTTTATAAATCTTTTAAACAGAGAAATAAACACATTATTTTCAGGATAACGAAACCATAATTCACATCTAAGAGTAAAACGAGACAGAGCTCAAGATTAATGAATTCTTTCTTTATAAAAACCAACTGTATTACATTATCAAGCCACAAGGCTAAATCCTTAACCAAAAACCAAATACATATCATGGCTTAAGAGCCGGTATTACCCAGCGTAAACAACAAGGGTTTTTAAGTAAAACTGGAGTAACAACATACTAAAATTTTTTAACCAACGAAGAAACCGAAACCAGGCTTCCAAGCACTATATTTTTCCTTCCAATAACCCTCATCGTAAGTAGGGAAAACCCACATTGAAACTAGGGCTTACCGGTTGGAGGCCACGAGTTCACTGAAGTTGGAAAATGTATTTATTTTCCACTGAAGGTTGAAGTCGTCGCAGGTTCCTGTAAAGAGCACAATTCTGAGCTTAGAACAAGACTCGGCTCACAAGTAAACCCTAACTACAACATTGACTTAACGAAAGTAATTTCATAACAAAGATTTGATTTTGTTTTTACCTGCGAGTAAGAAGAGAAGTCGAGCAATGAAGGAGCTGTCAACAGCTTAAGAAAAATACACAGAGGAGTATTCAAACCCCTACGTCGACCCTGGATTGGAGGCAGTTTAAAACAAACTTATACTCCACAAGTCGTGGCAAGGAACAATAAGACAGAGTTAAAAACCTTGCACAGGCCTTGAGCCAAACATTTAAGCAGAAACCACTCGCACAGTAAAGCTTATGCCCAAGAAAGTTTGAGACCATAAGACTGGGTATTGAGACCACACAGTATCAAATGCAAGTTACGGAGCAAGCAAAGTGAAGGAACAGCCTCTCATGGCCGCTAGGAAAACTACACAGAGTAGCCTGTAGGTCGTCGAAACCCCCGGAGTCAAATGACAAAGGAATATGCTTTCCTTTCTTTTTAGGTCGCCAATGCATGGATGAGAGCAGACCACGTGCCCTCCAAATGATTTAACCATGCAAGGGTCATGTCTATAGCCAACCCTGTGCTGTCAATTACAAACTTGTCATTGCCATGATAAAAAACAAAACTATGCAATCGACTATAGAATAATTACATATTCATTTTTGAAACAAAAAACTATATCATTTGCAATCAATGGTATTAAGGTTTGTTATAATTGTTAATAACGAATCTATGTCATTGACTATAGAGTAAAGGATTTTAAACCTTGCCAATAAAACAACCATGAGGTTCGACCTTAGTATAAACATTTACAAATAATGATTTGCATGCTTACCTTGCCAATGACAGTTTTGATGGTTCTTATCATTATTTACAAAGTCAATTATATGAATGTTGGTGCTTGCTTGGTTCTAGCATAGTATAGGAATTTTATTTATTATGTTTCACTTGATGTCAACCTTAGGTTAGAAGTTTTTAGGTAGTAAAATATACCATAGTAGTTATTATAGACTACAAATTATTATAGTGTGGCAACATTATAATAGTAATCTTACTATTGTGTAAACCATGCACAAGATTTATAAACTACAGAAATAACATTGATAATGTATTTACCTTTGATTCGACTTTATGGAAGTGGTGGTTAGGTAGTATTCCACCTTAAAATAATGTATCTAGTTACAAAGAACCAAACTTATAATATATCATTGAAATTACCAGGTAGTAAGGCTACCTAAGGATATAAGTAACAATTATTTTGATACATTATAAAAATGATGTGGTATTGTATATTGTTACAATAATACTTGTAGTAAGGCAATAACTTAGGATTCAAAGTTTATAACTTGATGTTTAGCAGCAAAAAAATAATTAGCACAATTACATAACAACAACAGGTTAATAATTTTCATGCCTAGTAAAGAAGAGATAGAGTAGAAATATGTAATCTAATGGTAATCCTTACCATTGAGAATTATAAGAGTACATTCATGCATAAAAGACAGTACTTTTGAGCATAACATTAGCAGTATTAGCATGTTACAATAAAAGTAATGGTATGTCAAAGAACTTGAGCTCTAAGCTCACAGTAAGGATGTATTTATTTAACTAAGTATGTTAAGGATAACAATCTTATTGGCTAAACTTTGAATATGGTCTTAAAACCAAAACTATGGAAGAAAATTACTTTACCTCATCAGAGCTTTGCTTTTAAATAATCAGTTTATTTACTAGCATATTAACATGCAACAGAAATACTTCTCGCTACCTTACAAATTAAAATCCTACGTGATCGATCGTTACCTGTTGAACCTGTAAGAACCAACAGTCCATCTGCATTAGAATAATGCTAAGCAAGCCCCGAGTTTTCAAAGATAGTTTTTCCACCTACTTGGCAAAAGTAAAATTATTAGTAAAGATAAAAGCAATCCAGATGCAAGTCATTCTTATATAACTTATGAAAAGTAAAGTTGTATTAGTTATTGTATTTTTGAAACTAGTTAATACCAAATGTTCAACTGTTTCATTTTCCGCTAATCGCTAGCAGTTAGTAAACTGCGTTTTTCGACATTTTATGTTACCTTAAAAATTTTAAATTTTTATGAAATTTTGGGGTTATGATAATGAAAACATTTCCCATTTGAGTTACAACAACAATAGGTAGTTGTAACATCATTGGATAGTTGAGTTGCAACATCAACAAAACACAATGATGTCAACTGGAAATCCAGAAAGAAGTGTTGGCAAAGGTCAGGAAAAGTCACTTTTGTTCAAGGGAAGTTTGAGCAGTGGATAGTTCCATAATAAGTTTAGTAGTGGAATTGCAAAGTGGTTGAAGGAGTTGACCATAAAAATATGTATAAGTATGAGCAATAAAATTTGGAGGACAATGGATTTTTGGAGATGTTGTCAGGGAAAACCATGAATTTGAGTGGGAGATGATGCAAGACCCTCTCCTTGGATCAATTAATGGGTGTATCAACCCATCTAGTGAGATGATCGTTGGAAATATTTATTTTATTTCGAGATTAGGTTACATGTCATATGAACAATCATTAGGAAATCTTACATGTTAGAAAGGAATGCCAAAGTGTTGAATTACTTGGAAAGCAATTTGGATAAGTATGGAATCAAGATGATATTTTTCATTTGGGGTTTCTTGTAGATTCTACATGATGAATTAGACAATGGTCATTCCCTAGTTCATGGGCATGTGGGAAACAATGGCTTGACTTGGGTTGCAACAACTTATTCTATAGGTAGAAGTGCCTTGTAAATTGGGCATACATTTCTAGTTGGATGGATATATGTTAAAAATGACATGCAACACAAGGAAGGGAAAGGAGTTCCTTAAATGAAATTCAAGCAAGACAATTGGGACCATTGGAAACACAAGATATTTGGAACTCCTTGGGAAATATAGTGCATAATCTATTAGATGTGTGGAACAAAGGTCTCAAAAGACTTAGTGGATGGATGGTTAGATTGCACATTGGGTCCAGTCTGGATGTGAAGTGTAATGTGAGTCACCTTAGAAGAAGGAAAATAAATAATTTATCCACTATATAAAGAGGATACCTACATTGTTCAAAGGAATAATCATGCAAGCAACTTTAGCCAAGGAGTTCTTGTCAAGGTTGGACAAGGATTTATTATGCTAAGTATAGGGTTAGCACAATAGACTATGTGGATGTTGGTTGAGTGAACCACATAAGACTTAGGATATACAAGAGAAAGACGTGTGGATGATACAAGTGTTAGATTGTGCAAGTATTATGGGTAGTAGGTAATAAGTAATATTTCTTTGGATTGATTGTACATCTATTATAGATTTGTGGGAAAAATGTCACAATCCCTTGTTGTATTTTTGCAACATTCTTCATACAAATAAAATTAAGGAACCTACCTTTGGTGTTTCCCATGCATCTATGTTGTGGTATATTTATGTTTGTTGGATTCTATTGATCATTGAATTATATTGGATGGATAAATATTATTGTATATCAGTTGTGTTGTTGGTATGGGGTGATTTAAATGTATGCTTGGATGCATGGCTATTGTGAACTTGGTTGTATTGAATTTAGTTGCAGATATAGCCAACTATAGCATAAATCATAGTTATGGGTAGAATTTAATTGAAGTGGTGTAGTCTAGTTGTATTAGGTGCAAGTTGATTATGCCTTGTGTTTGAGACAAGGTAGCATGGCATGACCTCAGGTGTTGCAAGTGAAAAAATTCAAGCATGCTTGAATTTATTAAAAAATTCAGGTGTGCATATTTATTGCTAATAGAATTTAACCTATGTACCATTCATGGAATGTAAGGAAGTTATTCTAAGGTTTCCCCATGAAAATGTTCCTTGAGAAAAACACAGAGAGATGCATATTAGTATTAGTATGCATGAGGAAAAAGAATATGAAAGAGATTTCAACATGATCATAGTTCTGTTTTGATCCAAGTTTCATCTATGGTGTAAGTATGTCCCTGGTAGTTTTACATAATTCTAAATAGACCTAAATCATTAAAATTTTAGTCGTGTTTCCAAATTGATATGAATTGTAGCTTGTGTTTCCATATTTCAACTATGCGATGTTCCTTGGAAAAAATTAGATAGAGAGAAGTACATTAGTATTAGTATGCATGCGAAAGAAGAATCAGGTAGAAATTTCTACATTATTAGAGTTTTATCTTGATCCAAGTTCCATTCATGGTTGAATGATTCCCCTAAGGGTTTCACCCAATTATATATCAACTTGGATTATCTAAACTTCAATTAGAATTCCAAACCGATAATATGTCTAGCTTTATGTATAGCTAGACTCTAATAATCATAGGAAAATTTGATACAATATTAGAATACTTCATATATACACACTAGTGTAGATTTGTTTTAAGGTGAAATATTTTAAGCTCCAAAACATTTGCATTGCAATTTCTTCTTTATCTTTTTGGTGATCAATAGATTTAACTTTAAAATGAATTTACACAAATTGTGTTGAGAGGTGCTTCCACAACCTAGTATGAGGGAGATGTAATATGGGTAACATGGACGTCATGATATGTTGTCTCATATGATATTGAAAATAAAATCACAATTATTAAGCCCGTATATGAGGATCCTCGTTAAGAAAGGGAGTTGACATATCTGACATGACAAATTGGTTTAAGTGGATGTTAGTAAGATGCTTTATCACTTTACATGTTTAGTGAAACAATGAAAATCTAAATTAAATAAACTCTTCATATGTGACACACTAAATCATTCCATACTAAATATTTATGATACACTAAGCTATAAATGAATAAAAATTTTATTATATAACACCATTTGTTTTCTTGAAATTAGAAAATTAATGCCAGAGTAGATCAATCTTAATTCTGGATTCATATATCCATGAGAGAGATAAATGCATCAATGTGCAAACCTTCCCTTAAATTTGTATACCATAAAAAATTTACACCTAAAAATTGATCTTTCTCAACACTTTATATAATCCAAAATAAAAAAAATATATTGATTACAATTATAATCATTAATGTGTGTTAAAAATTCTTTGCTCATTAATACTCTCACAACATTTACTTCTTATACTTAAACCTACTAAACACGAGATTTTTTTCACATACCAATAAAATTATGCAATCAACTTTGATACCTATCAAATCTGTGATTTGAACTATCTTTATCACACACCTACCAACTATGTGTACTTGTTCATTGGTTTTAGGAGGGATTTTGTTCCTCCCATCCAAGATTCAAATATTTTAAAATATCTATGATTAACTATGGAGCATAGTTAGGGATGATGTGACTATGGTTGTCCTTACAAAACTCTGTTACCAAGGAACTAACATTGCTACATTTTTCTTTTCTTTTTAAAATCATATCTTGTCCATGCAATTTTCAATTCTATCATGATAGAACCATCCTCAATGACTATAAAATCCATGGTTTAAGTGTCCTTATTATGTTAGATCTAATCGACATCATTGGTGTCATGCACATATTTTTTCACTTCCGACACCATAGATTATGTGGCACTTCCTTTCCTTGGCCACAAGGGATTGATTAACATGTTCCTACTACTTTAGACTACACCTTATCACTTAAGGTTTCCTTCAACTACAATTTTTTAGATATGCGACCAAGTTCAACACAACCAAATTCTTCCAATAATAGGCACATGTTTAATTGTGGCCTTAGATAATTTCAACAATAATTTTAAGTTAAGAAAATATTCATCAATATTTAAACCATCCACAACAGTGCAATCATAGTAACAACAAATGAGTAAAAGCACCACAACACAAAAGCATGCGTGGAACCCAAGGTGGATTTATTATCTTTATTAACATGAATAATGTTACAAATATGATACAAGGGAGTCTTGTCAATTTCTCATATCTCTATATTAACATATATATGAATAATCCAAGGTAATATTGCTTATTGCCCAAAAAAATTCCATAGTTAAGGCCTTGATGCATTAATGGATTTTCCTCTTGCAACTCCCTTTCCTCACTTATTGTAATCTCAGTCTATCTCCACAACACCTTAATATACTTTCTGAGTTTTCTAATCCTTTTGTGTACACTACGTCCTAAGACTCAATCAATATCTAAGTAGTTCATAATTACAAACCCTAGACTTTTCACCTTAAATTCCTTGTTCACTCATGTATGAATGACCAAAGTTTAATGAATTTGCATGATGGAGGAACCTAGTTTTTCTAGTGAATGATGCATTGGATTTCCCTATTCTAAGGTGTATTTCAATCCACTCCACATCCAAACATTTCATCACTTGGGTCCACACAATGAGTGGGTCTTGTGTTCATGCCCAAGAAATCCCACCCATCATCATTGATGTAATGGTTTATTTTTCTTTCTTGAATGAATTCTACGGTATTTAATTTCCTTCCTTACTCTTCATGTCATGTGATACATTTTCCTGTCCCACTTGCAATGTGCCCCAGCTATATAAGCACTCCTACTCTTGGATTAAGGTGATGTGACCAAAAGTCAAGAAACTTCTACCTAGTGTGCCCATGAACCAAGGAACATCCATCATACAAGCCAATGTATAGTATCTCTAATAAACTCCAAATGACAACCCTCATCTTGCTATCATAGTTAGCCAAATTTCTTTTCCATCTCTTTAGCACTTAGTAGAGTGTTGCCAATGTTCAAGTCCACCCATTCTTGGGTCTTTCCAGTGTTCAAGTCCAGGCAAGGAATGCTCATCCAAACTTGCAACTTCTCATCACAACCAACTAAATCCTACACCAAGGCACTCATTACACTCATTTCCAACACTAAGGAAAGATCCTAATTAAAGTTGGTAACTTGTAATTAAAATTACAACTCTATATATGATAGAAATAAATATCCCTAGATAATTATAATTTATAGAATTATCAAACTCATAAGTAACCTTATTATTGGGATTACGAGTCTATATATGATAGAGACAAATATAGACATGTAATTAGGATTATAAAATATAAAATTTACAATCATGTTGAATTTGGTATGATCTAGTGATGTAACTTCTTTGCAATTGATTTTTGTTGCCAGTTTTCTCTAAGACTTTGTATTTAGAAGAAATAATGCATCTACAACAACAATGGAAATGAGTTACGATCCTATATAATGAAAAAATTGGGTATTTTCAAGTTCATTAAATAAATAATTTTATACAACACTTATACAACACTGTCGTGAGCAATATGAAGTTCTACATCACAAATATTTGACTATCAGTGGAATATGACTAATCCTACTAAACCAAATTAACCTCATTACTATAGAAATTTAGGACATGATAATACATTGCAAGGAAATACAAAGCATTTGAATCCCATTTATTTATATCTAACGATATATTACTACACTAAGAGTAAAGAGAAACAAAGTGGTGATCTATTATGACTATTGAGCTTCCCTCATAAGGTTTCGTTGAATTCTGTATCCATGTCAACATCCATGTGTCTGTCTACAACCAAAATCATGTGCAAAGGTAGCATGGCATGGTGGACATGCCTAACCATGACTGAATGTTGAATTAAAATGGTTACTTCAAAACATTGGAATTGCATGAAAAACTATTAGTACGTTCAAAACATAAGGCTAGATTGTCACTCTAATACATGCTATTGTTGAAAAATTTGTACATGTGTTCATACTTCAGAAATATTTTAGGTTGAAAATATTGTATAACTCCTCTATGCATGAATTTAGTCAACCTCCAACTATTTTAGGGATCAAAATTTCTCTCCTATGAGTTGTTAGTCCCTAACCACTTTCATCGCACTTGGGAAAATTTTAACAAAATATTCTCTATTAATGCGTACCATTCTCTAGCTTGGGGAAACCATGATCTCACTCCAATATGTATATTCAAAGTTCCTTATAGGTTTATCCATTGTTTTCCATGTAGAACTATATCTTCTTCTATATCCACATTAGTTTCAACAACTGGTTCTTTAGGAACAATATTGACAAATTCTTCTTCAACATAATCAAGTGTTGATGGCTTGTACAACATTAAATGATCTATGAATAAAACTGAATGAATTTCCATGCATGTGAGTACAAGTTGATTGTGTTGTTTTCAATATAGTTAATAATGTTATAAATACCATATTTTTATTCTTCACTTTAAACCTCTCCTTATAAAAGTATATTGGAATTCTATCTCCTTATATGTGAAATTTATGAATTGTGTAATGTTGTTCATGCTCGGCCTTATTATTGTGCCAACTCATGCAAAGATTCTTTTAAGAAATCATGGTTCATTCAAATGTAAACCATGTATTATATTTCAATGCTCATCAACCTCTTTTCCTATGGTAGCTTCAGAAATAGGACCTATACTAGATAATGGATCGAATTGAAGACATGATTCAAAAGGTAAAGTATGTATCATGCTACGCAACATGCAATTGCAACTATGTTGTACATATAGGATGTTGGAAACCAATTCCCTTATTTTTTTTTGTTTATAAGTAGAAGTGCATAGTAAGAGGACTATTACACAAATTTCTACCTCTATCATACAATTTATCTATGGATGGAAAGTAGTGTTCTTCTTTAGCTTGGTTTCCATCAATTGTTAAGACCCTCCTCCCTATGGGTGTAATGGGGGTCGGTAAGGCTCGTTAGTTTAATAGTGGAGGCCAGTCAATGTAAAGTGGACTAAGTCCACTATGTTTGTTATTATTAAATAAATCCCACAATGGTAGTAAATAAATGGAATGGGACCTCATTAAAGAAGGTCCACTAAGTATTTAGTAGGTTAGAGTGGTAGTGTTATCTACAAATACGGAAGGAATATTCCTTATGAGACGATCATAAGTAGAAGTAAAACTTGAGAAGTTGATTCTAAATCTAAGTTCCTCGTGGAAAAATACATGATTAAAAAAAATGGCTCAAATCAAAGTATGAGAGAAGTAGATATGGCCATTTGAAATCTACATTTTTTGGGGTTTCTAGTGATAGTCGCAGATCTTACAGAAGGCATAACTTTTTGTAAAGGTGATCTGATTTCCACAAGATAAACACCATTAGAAACATGTTTTCTAGATATTTCATTTGGCATATAATAATCACTATTTGCATATAATCTCCCCTATGCTATCACCCTTTCAACAATTCCTCCCTCCAACCCTCAAAGAATTGAAGCATGACAAAGTGTGTACCAAGCCATGAGAGGATGCATTGGCCAATAAAAGACCTATCTAGGCCTAGTGCAACTATATGGAGCAAAACCCAAGTACAATCAAGGGGAGATTATTTAAATTGGAGTAGATTTGTGTTACTCATGCCTATACTATTTCATCATTGAAGAGTATAACCAAGAATGATAAGCATGGTATGATTTAGAGGATGATTATGATAATTGTGATATGGATAGTTGTAATTTCTGGGATGAAAAATACTTCCATTTTATTTTTGTTGAATCTTCTATATAGTATTGAGACAAACTTGTGGAGGAACAACAAGAACAATAGGTGGTGCATGTCAATTTTCAGGATGCTTCTTCTTTAGTTGTAGAGTTCCTCATTGATCTATCCTTTTACTTCTATACGAAGGATCTATTTTCTTTGGATTTTTATACTTGTTTGGATTTACATGACCATCATGGGAATGGGATGCATAAGACTTACTGTTTTTGTAAGGATTCAGTCCCATCATTAGGTTTCCAGTTGGAGCATATGAACATGGTACTGTTAATGGAAATACTCATCCAATTCAGATAAGGATGTTTCCCTAGTTTAAATAAGTCAAATCTAGAACAAAACACCTACAAAACAAAGAATATTTCCCTAGAATTAACTGGACTACTGGAATTGGATGCTCTCATACCTTTTGATAGGCTGTGAAGGTCTGAACCTTGTTGTGCTTGAGCTATGCATAGATCCTGCAATAGACATAGAAGAAACAAACCAAATGAGAGTAACAAGATAGTTTTCAATTATATGTAAATGACCAAGGAAATAAACAATAAACAGAGCATAAGAATAAGATATACAATTTTTATGGGAAAGAAACTATGTTTGCATTAAAAAATAATGAAGGAGAGATCACAACCAAACCTTGGTGTTGGGAGCTCTTATCAATGGGGTCTTGCCTCAAGCTTCACCTTGCCTCCTAATCACTCAAGAAAGTATGAAATAATTTGGGCAGAGTTTAGATGCTATCACACAATCTTCCTCCCTTTCCCATGAGGGGTGAGCCACTATTTAAAGGCTCAAAGGATAGAGTGGGTTGAGGATTCTAAGGAAGAGGTGGAGGGATCATCTCTAGGATATGGGAACTCGAGTTCCACCTGTCCTGATTCTTAGGGATGAGGTTAAACGAACGAATATTGGAGAAACCTCTCAAAACTTCTCTTTTTTTCCTTCATAATTTGAGCACCACACTTTTTATGAGGAAGACATGTGGTGTTAGGGGGGCACCGCCTTTTGTAAAAAGGAAACAGGCGGTGGCACCATTCCTTTCCAACAGACAAGGTGCGTTGCCGATGTGGGTATCACCTATTGCATAAGGGAAAAGTACGGTGGGATTTTAATTTCAGTCTCTGAGGAATTTTAGCCAATCAATGAGATACCTATCTCATAACATGATGGTGACGAGAATTAGGTGTAACATAATGCCCCCCAAAGCGAGTCTAGAGGGAAAGGATAAGGAAAATGATTTATCGAAACAAGTTATAACTCCAAGGAAAAAGGTCCAAAGGTCAGAACTCATCAACAACTTAGGTGATTCAACAATACATTTACACTTTTATACATATCCAAATGACTCACAACATGACTGCCGACCAATATAATGCATATCCATGTGAGATATAAACAATCATGGCTATTGAAATATAATGTAGATCCATGTGAAGAAGACTCAAATTTGGACATAGCTACCAGACATACAATGTATATCTATGTCATACAGGTGCAAATATGAGAACATCGACGAACATACAAATGTGGATCCATGTAGTGACTCATACAAAATGCTCCATCTCAACCTATGGGAAAGCAATGAATGCTCAATGGACACCCAAAGTCTTCGGCTCGTTCTCAGGAAAGTACGATTCTATCCATGCGAATAAATGCATTGAAGTCGAGCATGGTAGAAACCACTTGATTAACGATCAATGATGAAAACCGTTAACAAGTGCAACGGAGATCGCCATTAATGTTATTGATTCCCAAGGTACCCCATTACATTTCTGTAAATGTGAATGAATGGAATGATGTCGAACACTCAGTTGAATCTTTCAATCAAAGGCTAATGATGAAATCCTATTGTAGAAAGCGAGGAAATCTGTCATTAAGGTATACATATCTCAAGGTATTGACTTGTTTCTAAGTCTAATTCCTAGAAGATATGTTGAAGTTGACAAGAATAGTCTCATTGAAGGAGGGCCATGATGAATCCCACATCAATGACATGAAACTCAAAAAAACGTTATGGAATTTGAGTATAAAGTAACCACAGTACTGAATCAAATGTAACTTACACAACATAGAGGTAGGTTTGACTACAGAGGGTGACTCTCAACATACAAGTTTCCTTTGAACATTGGGTGGCACGACCGAAGACTTGAAATCATTGACTTGAAGAGGTGGATACCAAGACATAATGCTTTGCTGGACATTGCATTCTTTGAAAACACTCAAAAGAGTAACATGACTCATGAAAGTGGATCGACTTGAAGAAAAGCTGAAAAACCCAACTAGTTGAATTAAATGTAGACAGGTTCCATGTTCAAATGTGACTAGAAAGTTGCCATCATTACAAATGAAACATAGTTTCCTTCCCTTAATTTCCCCATGATGATCGATGAGTGCCTCTTTGATTTTTTAACAAGTTAAAATAGGGTAACAAAAACTTGTTATAGATTTTCTTTAGATAAGTCCATTCTCATATGGTTTTCAAACCTGAGAAAGGAGGGTTTGTTCCTGAAAAGGGTCTTTTAGTGTTTAGTTTAACAAGCCCAATGAAAGGAAGCTCGACGTCATTCATCTTTAGAGAGTCTGAATGGAGCTAAAGAAGACTCTAAAAAGGTCCTTTTTCATAATTTTTAGTTTCCAAGGCCCAAAAAGTATAAAATAATACCTTGGAGAACTCTTCTAGTCAAAGACTAGAGTGTACCTTTTTTCGTAAATAGTCATTCTGAACAGAAAAATGGGTAAACTACCACTAGAAAGACGAAATTTCAAGTACTTTTACGAGCGTAAAAGTGACAGGTTCACTCAACGCTCTTTTCATATTTCGAGAGTTAGAAAAGAGATGAAAGAGGACTCCATGGGGGTTTCTTTTTCGTAAACAGTTTTAACGAATCCGAAAAGGTAATAAAAGTAAACTCAAAAACTTAGTTCTAGGGTTTAATAAACACGACTAAATTTTTAAAAATGCACTCGGAATGTTTTTTGATTTGACCCATAAACATCACTCCACATGTCCTGTGATTCGCAAAAAGATTATTAGACACCAATTTGATAAAAAACTTGACAAAATATGACCGTATTGTGGGTAAAAATCCAAATAGGTAAATAAAAGTGGTAAATAGTGAAAAATAGTTATCATTTTCATTTTTACCCATTCTTGGTGAGAAAAGGCCCTTTTGGAGACCAGATTTGGAGTACAATTTGTGAAAGCTACAAGAGATCATTCGATAAATTGTCTGGACTAAGTAATTCTTATCCTCTTACCCTTCAATTTCATGGTTTTCATTTTTGTTTTAGGGTTATTTTTCTAAGGGGAAAATGCACCTCACCAACTCCACGCTTTCCTCTTGCGAGAAAGGCAATGCTGCTCAATAACGCACATTTCCTCAAAGAGAAATGTGGTGCCACTGATTCGTCTAAAAGGACAATCTACGGTGGTGTAGACCGTCCTAAAAAATTCAAAAATGGGGCAAAACAAATAATTTTAAAGTTTTTTAATTGATGATAGATGGTTTTTAATACCTCCATTTGAATGTTTGTCAGGGTGAAAGAACCAAAATGGTTGTATGGAAGGAAAGCGAACATGAGTTGGATGATACCCGTGGGGAAAATGACCATGGAACGATTAGTGCAACTTGGGAGTGTGAACACTGGAAGTTTTTCCAGGTGCCCAGCATGAGGTCCCAAATTAGACTACTGGAGTATATAATCAGGATGTGGAATCCTAAAGTAGCAGTACTTCGAGGTGGGAGCTCATATACTCACAATGGAGGTAGAATATATTTCCATCCTTACAAGGATTTCCAAGAGGGGAGCACTCATATCACTGACTAATCCACAAGGCGAGGATGTGACTACCCAAGGCCTTATTGATCTATATTGTTTTTTGGGCACTTAAATGAGTGAGAAGAAAATACCTATCAAAGATGTGATGGATCTACCTTTGAGGACAATCCTACTTACCATGCAGCGAGTATCAAGGAGTCATGGGGAACACTAGGATTCTAGGGCCTATATGTTGTATGCCCTGGAAGCAATGGAACCTACTGTGTTTAACTGGGAAAAAGCCTTATTGGTGGTATTGAAGGAGAAACTTACCAAATGTTTCCAGGGTGAGTTGAAGCAATTTGGGTATGGGGCCATTTTAGTATCCTTCTTTTTAGAGAGAGTCCCATTGCTGATACCTCAAGTGGAATTCAACGAACTTAGAGCACGTGATCCACGTATGCTACGGTGGGTTGAGGTGATTGCCTACCATGGTGGCGGGGGACATAGAGTCATGTATGGGGCATTGTTCTTCCACTAGTTAGATGACCAACTTCTGATGATTGAGGACTGTGCTTATGTGGGCACAAAATTTCACGGTGATCCAAACTTAGCTCTTCCAAGGACGATCAGTGGGGTGATCTCAGTAAGAAAGACACTGAAATACATCATTTTATGTTCTTTATGATTTTATATTTCTTATCTGTGGTACTGAGACAGGTTTCCGAATATGAAGATGTTGGGATGGCCAGGGAAGCAATGTATTCACCTATTGACAAGAAATAAGGGATTGTATTCATATGCCGGGATGTCGATGAGGAGATGCAGTAGGTCGAGGAGAACCTCTAGAGGATTATGCTAGACATCCTTGACATATCAGTAGATTAAATCCTACGGAGGTATCAATGACACATGACCGATGTGTCAGGACGTTTCAGTCACTTGCTACATCGTAGAGTGGCAAGAGAGATCATGTGCTACCATGAGTATCACTAGGGTTTAGCGGTAGATGTGCACTAAAAGCTATGAGCTTTAGTTTTTTTTGTTATCCTATTGTACTGAAATCTATAATGCTTTAGGTTAGGTCTCGGGACCACATTTTTTGTACCAAAACTTATATATATATATACACACACAAACTCCTTTTTGTGGCCTATGGAAATTTCGTAATGGAATGTAATTTACATGGATATTATCTTTTACAATGTTTATTTACAAATTTTCATGTTATTTTCACACATCAAAATGTCAAGAATGTGTAATATGCCAATCTAGCATGTAATTAGCAAGCGATTTAGCAATTGAATTTGAATATCTAGGAACATGTTGATAGGTAATAGACTCAAACAATTGTTCAAGGAGGCTTACTCTTTGAAAGAGATGAAGGAGTACATGGTTGCAGATGGCATAGACATGGTTTAACTGAGAAACCACTAACTGAGAGTCCAAAAAGAGGAACATGTGATCAACATCATGAGAGGAAACTTCAATCAACAACCCTATCATTGCATGCTATTCAACGATATTGTTGGTAGCGAGACCTAGGAAAACTCCCCTTGAACTAAGTCGTGGAATTGGAAATAGAGTACCCAGGATGCTGAGGCAAGATTCAGGGTATGGCAGTTGGCGCCATCTGCAAAACCATAGTAATGAGACATTTGCAGAGTGAAAACATAACATGCAATAAGCAATAGCGGACAAGATTCCCAAACCTCACCAAAATAATCAAACCACACCAAAAGTCAAATATATAGAAATGTACAAGGTAATGATGAAAAATCTCTTAAGCATTGTACCTTTTCAGGTAAATCCCATTGCGAGGCTTCCGGAAAGGTATTCCATCATAATCCACTAGTCCATAGGCCCCCTTTTATAAGACTTTACTTACGACATAGGGACCGTACCATATCGATTCAAGTTTCCCTTCCCTAATTTGTCATGTTTTTTATCATATGTCAGAACAAGATCTCCCTTGTTAAAGATATGAGGTTTAATTGACTTATCATATTGAGCCTTGATACATTTTTTATGCAAATCGTTGGCTAAAGAAATATCTTGTCACGTTTCATCAAGGTTTGTGAGATAAAGGAAATGTTCTTCCTCGGCTGAGGTATTAGGCAAAATCTCGACATCTAGTTTCAATGATAGAATTTCACATTCAATAGGTAAAACAACTTCCAATCCATAGACTGATTGAAAAGGCATGAAATTGGTTGTTGTTTTTACATAGGTTTTGTAGGCCCATAGTGATGAGAACAAAGTTAAGTGCCAGTTTGATTTGTGTTCTCCCACCATCCTACAAAGCATAGTATTTATAAATTTGTTAATGGATTCAAATTGGCAATTAGCTTGTGGATAGTAGGGAGTTGAGTTGTCATGGAGAAAACCCAACTTAGCGCTCATCTCGATCATCATATGATTACAACAATGAGATCCATGATCAGTAGTTATGGCTTGAGGAACCCCAAACCTGGATATGGCATGTTTTAAAAGAAAGAGGGTGACAATTTTACCATCCTATGCATATGTAAGCATTTCTTCATCCCATTTTGTAAAATAATCCACATCTATAATGATGTAACCATGCCCCTCGGTTGAGGTAGGATTACAATGCATAAAATTGATTCCCCACTTGGCGAAAGGGCTAATGAAAATGATGGGGTAGGGAAGAGCAGGTTGGGTGCACTTATTTAGAGAACAAAGTTGACAGGGTGGGAATTTTTTAATTGGTTCATGGAAATATTTAAAGATCGAGGGCCAAAAATAACCAGCGCGAAGGATTTTCTGGGTTGTATCCATCCCAGAAATATGACCGCCACATGCTCCAGAGAGACAATCATTTAATACTTGTTCAACCTCTTCATGGGTTAAACATCACCGCAAAACAAAATCAATAACACATTGATATAAGGTATCATTGACAATTAGATAATATTTTGTGTGGTGTGAGATACAACGATGATCATCGCAAGATATATCATGAGGAAATCATTGAGTTTGGAGATATATGATCATATCTCCATACCATAGGTCAGTCATTCTAGTGAGGAACAAAAACTCATCGGGGAAAGAGTTATTGGGATCAATTTCCATCGTAGCACGGGGAAGATCACACATTAGCTTCAAAAATCTAATGACTTCTTTGAAGTAGTTTTGGTGAACTCAAGGTCAAACTCTTGCAAGAGAACAAGCCAGTGACAGTATTTACCCCCTAGTACCTGTCGGGTCAGGATTTAATACATGGGGTTTTGGTCCAGAAGAACAGTAGTGGTGTGAAATAGAATTTAGTGATGAAAAACGTTGCACAACAATGTTCGTAGATAAATCCAACTTTTCCACATGTGAGTATCGAGTTTTAGAGTCTAATAGACTCTTACTGAGATAATAAATCACATGCTCCCAATCGTTTATGTTTTCTTGGGCTAAGACCATACCGATGGTTGTAGTGGAGGCGACGAGATATAAAAGAAAGTCTTTCGATAATTAGTGGGGTGCAATACAGGCGAGTGCGTAATTACATATTTCAAACTATCGAAATCTTATTGAGCCAAAGCATCCCAGATGAATGGAGTGTTATTTATGTATAAAGGCATGTATCCATGCATAGTTTTTGTGAAATTGCAAACAAAATGACGCATAAAGTTTTCCTTCCCTTGAAAAATTTGAAGTCTATAATATTGGTTGGAGAGGGTAAGGCCACAATGGCATCAATTTTCAAAGGATCGATACAGATTCCATCCTTGGAAACAACAAATCCAAGTAGACGATCAATCTCTACACAAAAAATTCATTTATGTGGATTGAGACAAATATGATATGGAGAAATCTAAGGAAAGTGGCCCTAAGATGCCCTGGATGATCCTCTCGCCATTGTGAATGGGAAGGTAGGTCATCCAGGTAGTATTCCACTATATGCTTGATATTGTGGAAGGCATAGGAAATGGCTCATTGGAACATAACTCCAACTTTTTTCAAGCCAAAAGGCAGTTTACGGTAGGCAAATATTCCCCATGGGAAAATGAATGTCATCTTATGTTGATCAATAGGTAGTATCTCGATCTAATTTACTCTAAAAAAATCCATCCATAAAAGAGAAAATGACACTTCTAGCACAGTTCTCGATGATCTGATCAATGTGGGAGTAGGGTAATTTTATTTAGGACAATCCTTATTTAAATCCCTAAAATCAATACAAACCCTAATAGTGCCATGTTTCTTAGAGACATGAACAATATTAGATACCCATTCTGCCAATGGCATGGGATAAATGAAACCAACCTTCAAAAGATTTTCGACTTTAGCCTTAATCATTGCATCTTTCATAGGGTGGAATTAACGAAGTTTATTCCTAACAGGTTTTGTAGCTGGGTAAGTATTGATATCATGGACAACGGTTGATGGATCAATCCTAGGAATTTCCTCATAACTCCAAGAAAAAACATCTTGAAATTCTTTGAAAAGAGCTTGATAAACTTCAATTTCTGCTGCAGAACAATTTTGGCCTACATGAACATGTTCAACAGTTTCAGGTTTCACCAATATGTCGATGGGGATGGTCTGAGTAATGTTAGACAGATTCCCTTCAGAATCAACACCTTGCAATAGTACAAGTGATTGAGTATGTTTGATAATATAATAACTAATGAGAGATACAAAATAGGGTTCTATCGAATTAGCATTAGGAAGGAAATAGGTTCTGTTATGATGATCTTCCCATAAATATTCATCCGAACCCATAATATCCATAGTAGACCCATCTGACAAGAAAGTTTGTAATAGATAGTCAAGAATAGGGAGATGGGGATCTAGCCAAGAAGGAAGATGGTAAGGATTTGATGCCACCAAATGATGGTCATCGACGTATGCATCAAAAGTAGATTGAATGGCATGATACATGGCTTTGGGTGTACTCAAAGAAGGTGTTTCATCAATTGCTTTTCCTTTTGACATGTCACTGGAAGTGGAGGATATCATGTTCACTGTAGAAATTTGAGTGCTAGGAGGGTAAGGATTAGATGGAAAGACTCCCATAAGGGTAGAGTATTTCAAAATTATGACTCCTATAGTATGATAAGGAGGGGGTGAGGGCCCCAACAAAGGAACATTATTTTTTGCGCTGGAAGTGATATATAGGGAGCAATAATTAAGCTTATCGATGGTGACAATCTTTCCTTGGTGAGGAAAATGGAGAACGCAAAACATTGATGAGGTGACTGGCTTCATGGCATAAAACCAATTTATTCCTGACAAAAGGTTGTAATCTAACAAAGCTTCGACTACTTCTAACTGAATAGAAATGGTCATGCCCTCGAGTTTAATAGATAAAACCGGTAATAAGCCATAAGGTTGGAAACCTCATCTGTCAAAAGGTTTCAATGTAGTTGGTGATCGATTGACCTCAAGAGAACCAATGTATATCCAACAAGACATAGATAAGACCGAGGTGGAGGATCCTTCATCTAGTACGGTACGGTGAACCTTCTTACTCATCACCTTAGTCACGATTTGAAATGCGAGCTGGTGAGATAGTCTCGGTTTAAAATTCTCCACATTAAAGGTAATCGTATTAGAATTATCTAGATCTAGATCCACTAGGGTCGACAACAAGTTTTTACATTACGTAGGACAATTTTGGAGTACTTCCAGAGTGTACATAGAACGAGGTTATTGATAGTAAATTTTCAACGATATTGTAGAATTGGGCAGCTCAAGCATTAGGCATAAATATTTATTACTAGACCGTACTCTTAGGAGGATGTAAAAGTGCGTTAGAGATAGGTTTTTCGATGGTAAGAGGGCCAGTAGAAAGAGGAGGAGAAGAAGGATTAGTAGAAGGAGTCATCTTGGAATAATTACCTTCATCATTTTTCTCTAGAGGTTTATCACATGTTTGAGTTCGCGTAGTTAGTCCAATGGTTTCAGAGGACATCATCTTGATTTCTTCCATGGAGGAAGAAGCACCATGCAAAGATGTATGATCTATTAATTTTTGTTGAGATGGGAAAGGGTCAGTTAAGAGTACCGATATAGGATTATTTTTCAAAATTTTGTTAATTTCTTCACGTATAGGACATTTTTTAGTGAAGTGATTATCTCCACACAAAAGGTAGGGATACTTAGTTTTTCTTTTTCGTTTTGACTCATTCTCTGAAGCCATAGCCTTTGGAGTCTCCTGCTGGTTTCTAGATTTTTTGGACTTTCCTTTACCTTTATTTTTATTACCAGGTGATTGCAAGGATTGTACTCCTTTCACTTCGATAGAAACAATAGGAGTTGATGCGGTAGCAGGAAAAGAATTCTGTTGCTTAGCAGGTTTCATTATGGATGGGGGTCGGAATGTACCTACGACACCATCGACAGGAGGTTCATCATGTGGATTAGTAGGATCAGTGCTGGGATGAGGAGCATGAGGGATAAAATCATACAATGTTAGATATTGGGAATAAACCAAGTCTAAGTATTGCACACAACTAATAGTCTGTTCCCGATCAATAACAACACCTCCCATAGCCACATCTCTAGAAATAGGGGGAAATAATGACTTTATGATATGGAATATGATCCTTGATCAACCTTCAATGTCTCCCACATTCATGAATGCGATCATATATGTCGGTGGAGGTAGTTTTATGAAGGTAAGTCAATAGATATGTGCTAGTCTCATAAGAATCGGTAGTTGGAAAAGGGTAAGAAATGTTTTTGCCAATTGATTGAAATCCATAAATGAATGATGTGTAAGTTATATGTACCACTCAACGATCGTATCAATCAAAGTTCTCTGTAAGAGCCGAAAACAAATATAATATTCCATCAAGGAGTTTGAAGAACACCAAAGATGGAAGGTCATGACATGGTTTTTTGGATCTCCCCCTTACTTTCCATCAAAATTCAGAATGTATGATGGTAACTTTACCAGAATAGTTGGCCAAAAAGGGTCATGTAGAATGGGATCATTAATCAATTTAGACAAGTCTGGAAAATCAAATGTTTCCAAAAAAGGGAGTTTCCTATTGGGATGCAGGTAATTATAGTATTGATAAGGCATGGCCACCCCGGTAGGATCGTAGGTTGGATGAGGTTGAACATAGTAACCTACAAATTGTTGGTAATTGGGAGTGTTATCCCTACAAACGGTTGACCTGGGTTAGGACCTGCTTGGGGTCCATAAGTAGTTTCTGTCCATTGGTTGGTAACACCTCCTAGGTAAGGCACGTATAAAGGGTTATTATATTATGCCCCACTATAGTATGGGTTACCAAAATTGAGTTGTTGTGGTTGAACCCAAGTGGACGCAGGTGGTTATGAAATAGGACCATAACCAGCAGGTCCACTAAATCCAACAACTGGAGGAGTGGGTCTTGAAATTTTATGCAAAATAGGTACGTAAGGTCCTCTAGTTGCGTAGGATGTGGAGGGAAAGACTGAATTCCAACATTTGTAAACTCATGGAAGGAATAGGTGGAATCAATGAAGAATTTGGTGTTGGATTTGGAGCATATTGTGAAATTCCCACCAAACGTTATAACTGTCGTAGTGCACGGGTATCTAGATGCTATAACCGTCGATTCAAAATAGGCACCGACGATTGATGTGAGGCTCATTCTAAAGAACGATTGATATTAAACAAAATGGTGAAACATGTTGAATCATTTGAGGAATCATTTCCCACCATCCCCCCAAAATGTTGAACTAGGTGGAAAAGATGATGGAAATGGATGTCACAATTGATGGAGAAAGCATGGAAGCACAAACTAAAGGTGGAACAGATGCAAAAAAACCTAAGAAATAAATAATACAAAGTGGATAGATTGATTAAGAGACCACAAAATAAGGTAGTACATGAAGACAAATGCATGGTTACACTCCTAAAACTATCTACGTGGGCATCCAATTCACTACTCAAAAGGTACATAATGAGAGGTACCATTAATAACCATCATGGACAACAAACTCAATATGGGTCAAACAATGTCAAGTTAGGTACCCATTTACAGTAGAGGAATCAATATGTATGCTCATTGAGCTCATGATAAAGAAACAAATTTATTAATTAAGAAAACCAATGTCGTGTACAACCACTTATTGAAAAAGAGAAAAAATGCTCTTTCACAACACCTCAAACTACATTGAAAATAAAATCTCCCTTTAAATTTAGCAAATACGGTGATTAAAGAAATAGATCATTGGTATTTTCCATCACACATGAACTACATACTGACTCCTTAATCGTAATACTGATGTGTGAGACCCTATAGAACCTCCGATGTAGCATTTCCACACTAGAGAAGCTTTGTGAAAAATAGATCCCATCAAATGGTGTCATTCCAAAGATTCCTATGAATAGAATCAAGGTTGTTGTGGTGACTTGCTCCAACACCTTTCCCAGCTTCATCATGTCACGCTCGGCCATCGACAAAATTATCATCACCCACAGAACCATGTCAAGGTATGGTAAGGAGACAATGTTCACTGTGATTATGGGCATGAAACTGAGGGCCATAGATTCCATGATTCGAGGGCTCCAGAACATGAATGGATAATTATACAATAAGGGAGTGAGAATAGTGATATGTAAAAGGTTTGGACATGATAATAAATTCTACATAAATAATAAGCTCTTTGAGGGACACCCAAACAAAATCCCAGTCTTTGTTTCATACTTGCGCTCGTAGAATTGACTAATCAGAGGTGAGTGGAGATAGACGAGGTTTCCAAGGAAAAAAACAACAAAACCCAAGAATGAAAAAACTGGAAATACATGAGCGAGTAGACCCTTGGAAAACAAAAAACATAATCAACCATTGTGTTAGAACTTCAATGAAATGTGAAGCCCCTTTTCCAAGTTCTCTGCAAGAGGAAATCTTACTTGCATATTTGAAACCCCCAAGCGTGAAATCTTCGACATAGCTTCAGGAGCCCAGAATTATTAGGATATCTAAAAGAAACCATGAAATGAGCATATTGTTGGTCAACATAAATACTTTTTTGTGGAAGTATTCCATGAATTCCAAGTCTATCACTTTTTGTCATTGAAAACATAGTTTATTGTGGAGAATGTTTCTTCCCCTAGCCCACAATATATAAGGAATTGACATGAGGCAACAACAAAGGACCTAGGACCTTAGAGAGAGGCCATGATCCATGGAATGAATGAGCGAAAATGGGATTTGGAAATAACCACAGTCTAGATTTGAGTCCCAAATGCAGTCTGACATGATCAAAACTCCAATTAGTATGAAGGAAAAGGTCTCTTGCCACATAGAAAGAAGATGTATCTTAGATATGATAAATCCAACAAATGCCAAAGGATCAAAGCCACAAATAATGAAGACACAATTGGACAACTAAACAAATAGCGTGAATACACCTAATATCAAAATGTTCATATCATATATACACTTCCTCATAAAACAAGCAAGGAAGGAAGTGCCTTCTGTAATACCATGTAGAGATCGGGGACTAACTCAAATCATGGTTGAGAATTATTAGAAACAAAATAAGAGTCTATTGTTCTTATTGATATCATTGATATTAATTACAAGAGAATGGCCGCTATATATAATAAAGGGGAGAGGCCCAACTATAACCAATATAATTTGAATGGATAAGAAATCCTACATAAGCTTACGATCAAAATTAGTTGGTTCCATTGGAACTTTAACAGTTGGATGCATTGGAACCCCAACATAGAATTTACTTGTTCGAATTTCTATTTATTTTCTTTCAAACACTAAAAAACTTCTAATGACTATTACCATATTAGAGAAAATTGGGGTCTAACATGTCTTCCTAAGGAAAATATTTAAAATTTCCATGTGACACTAAGCACATGCCACATCATACTATGTTAAAGTGGTGTCTAGTAAAGGTTAATTTATACTATCTAATTAATGATAGTTAAAAAAACATGTTGCGTTAGTGTGGAGTTAATAGGTGAGGGTTGAAAATAATAATAAAAGGTTGGGTTCCAAAATATTTAAATTTATATTTTAGAATAATTCATAATTGATTAACTTCTATTAAACTAGAGAAAATATACAAGGTTGAAAAGAGTCCTAAAAATTGTTGAGTGATACCAAATGGAAATGCCTAACCAGTTACCAATACTTGAAACTGCCGATGAGATAAGTCCACAAGCCTGATGGATAATAGTACCAAGAGTTTAACTGGAGATTTCCTCGAGAGGCCGGGGGTCATGGCCATAGTAACAAAAAATGTCTAAACATTTGCCAAAAAACTAAAATGACTCCAATCAATCCAGAGAGATATGTAGAGCTAGTCATAATATGAAATGTAAATAGGGGAGAAAACATACGATTAATACTTGGAGGTTCTAGATTAGTTGTCAAAGGAGCACCCTATTGACATGCTTGTGGGCATCATCTGAAAACTTTTTTTGTAGATGAAGGGTTCTATGGAGGTACCTTTCTATATGTTTTTCCCATCAATTCTCCAGTAAGGGCATTGATATTTGCATCGATGTGATCATCAACTTCCATCTAGAATGGGTAAGTTGTTGCAACCAATTTTCTAGTTGAGTAAGTCATATAAAATTAAACTTTGAGTATCATTCAAAAATTTTCCCTTGGCATAATATTCAATAGCCTACCCAAACATAGCCTTCACGTTCCAAAACAAACTAATCATCTTTGCATACCATGTTCCACAGGTTCCAGTAGAACTTGAGTTTTCCACCATGTGCCCCATCTCCTCAATTAAATGATATAGTGTCGAATTTCTAACATGGTTACAAATGCAGGTCTCCATTCCCAAAATGCATCCATTTTCCACAAGACTCAACATGTTTTCAAGAAAACCCTGATATTTCTCCCTTTGCTTAATTTCACGGGGCATATGGGTGTGTCGAGGGCCAGTGGCCATTTCCTTTGGGTAATTTTAGTGTGAACCATGAATAAGGGAGGATATTGAAGGTGGAAAAATATGAATGGGTTCCAGTAGAATTTTTGAGGGAGAAACAACAACCACTAATGGAGGCAACAAAAAGAGAAACCCCCATAGAGGAAACCTTTGGAGTAGACTCTAGGAATTTGTTTATGCTTGATTTTCAAATACATCAACCCACATCATTATTTAGATGAAACTAGTGTTATGGTTGGGGTGAAGTTCCATCACCATGAATGATCGAGTGATGGAGGAGTAGAGAACCATGAATCCAAACATACTTTTTCTAGTTTGCTTGAGTGGGATCAATTTTCCAGTTCGGACCATGATGCAGAGTATGAACACAATATGCCAGTGCTGATTTAGGAGGAAATTTTCTATTATGTATGGCTTGCCTCTGCACTCATCTCATGTTTCACTCATGGACACATCATAGGGATAGTCATAGGATACATCCCCTGTGGGGAATCATGTCTTGATAATGGGAAGAAAGACCATGTGTGGATGTATTTATGTTGATTTTGTTATACTCCCCAGTTGGTAAGCTTGTCCACCATCATATTAGCATCTCTTCTGATGTGGCGAGAAAATATGGAAGAATCCTTTTTCAGAATGGAAGAAAGAGATTCCAACTTTGCAGCTAATCGCTAGCTTAGAGCCACTCTGTATATTGTAGGTCCATTGAGAATCCTCATTAGAATTTGGATCATGAGATTGTAATCCCCTTCCACTACGAGTCTGTGATACCCTTTTTGATTGGAAATTTTGATTCTTTGGGTCATCACATGTAGCTCACATGCATTGTTGATATTAAATACAAAAGAACCAATGTATATGCAAAGAATTTTTCCTTCATGATCCAGAAAGGAACCTCCATAGGTAGTTGATCATGAATTTCCTTTGCTAGTTCCATAAAAGTTAAGTTTTATAATACTGTATTCTAGAGGGGACCAAGAGAGGGCACTTATGGATGGACGATGAGGGATCAAGGGACTAGGGAGACTTGACATTAGATTGAATCTATAGGTTTAAAGATAAGATCGATCCTCAAAATGAAAATTTCAATTCTTAGGAGTCCAAGGATTCAACAAGCTAATTTCATCAATGTCTGATTTTTTTTTTCAAACCTGATTTGAAGTTAGTTGGAACCGTGAAAGATCCTTCTATTTCTTTCTTTCGAAAAGTCATAGAAAAGAAATATGGGAACGAGTCGCCAAGATCAATAGAAAATGTTTTTGTTTGTGATTTGAGAGCACTAGTTGGCAATGGTATCTTTGATACTACCTCAGTTACGGTCTAGCTACCTAAAGGTGTTTGCACCTTTATCCCATAAATTATTGTTGAAAGGGCAGATATTTAAGATATGCTCCATTTCTTTAGAAGAATTTCCAGGTGATACGATTGATGATGCGATTCCAGGTAAGAATTTTACCCAAAATAGTGAACCAAATAAAGGTAGAAAAATTTGGCTAGAGATTTTGATCTCAGATTTGTTTCCAAATCCTATCCCCCTTCTCAAAATTATAATTGGCTAGTAAGGAGTAGGATCTTTTAAGATTAAAAACTCCTTTACTTTTCTGTGCCCATATAAGGACATATTCACCTTCATGTTATGATATTTTCCTTGATTGAAGATTCTCCCAAAAGTCCTCCTAGGGAAACTCTGTGTGGGAGTTGGGTTGCCTAGGTCCTCCCTACTAAATGTGTCATTGAGGATCACTTGTTGTGAGAGTCTAAAATGATAAACCATAAATTTGTTGGAGGAGAGAGTGGTATGACAAAGAGAGTCACTAAGGGGAAATGAGTTGAGTTTTGCACATTGCTACCAAACATCATCCCTGAAGAGTGTTGTCTTCCCATTTCCAATTTCCGATAATGCATGCTCTTGGATTATAGTTTTATTTTTCCAAGCCACATTCCATATTAGTGACCCAAAATTGTCACCTTGAATGCAAATAATCTTGGTGGGAAATATTGAGAGAATATTTGTGTTTTGAGTTTTTATCCCAGAGTGCATCAGGCATGGAGAACCATCTCCACCACATCTTGGTTGACATAGTTTTGTTCTTGATTTTAGGGTCTTTGATGTGAATTCCCATGAGCAGTCTAGGTTTGTAGAGTTAAAACTTATTAAATTATTTTAAATATTCAAATGAGAATAGTATTAGCCCATTAAAAGTTAAATTTTATTAATATTATGTTAAGTTAGTATTATATTATAATATTAATAAAAGCTTTGTGTACTTGAATATATATATATATATATATATATATATATATAT